>OX401416.1:8930618-8948252 GCA_947846245.1 Cerastoderma edule | reverse complement strand
AAAACTGAACAGGATCTTAAAGTGAAATTAAAATCCCATTTGATCATGTCTCATTTATTCTACCCAGTCTCCTGCAATTTTTCATAAATGTCACATGGTTTCTTTTGAAGATTCTTTCTACACAGCTAAATGTGAAATAAGGGTTTTTTCTTTTGCTCTTTCCCTCGGTGTTGCTTTCAATTTAAAATTATCATAAAAACCAATAGGGGAAGGGATTCATTGAAAACTGCTAATATTTCATTCACACATTGAGACTTTATTTTGCTTTTTATTACATCATTTTCAAACAATTGGACTTTTCTTTCATTTTTAACTATGCATCAGGTGTTCTCAGCTGCCAATACAAACGACCCAACTTCTGAAAAATATGATACAAGTATAACATTAAAATGACTGTCTCACATATTTCAATAAATGGAAAAACAGATTTCTAAAGAAACACAAGCCTAAATTATTGACAGCATTCTAACCCTGTTTATAACCGAACAAAAAGATATAAATCATTTGTATTGCAGATATTGCAAACTGTTTAAACGGGTTTAATTTGGAAACAACAAGGTAAACTTTTTTAAGACAACATCATCTCACCAGATCTTGTCATGTTATGTTGACATGGTGAGCCAGAAGTCATTCCTGCGTTTTTTTTTATAAACCAGCATTCCCATGGAAGTATTGATTGGCCAATGGCTCACTTCACATTATTCAACAAACTCACAGGGTTTCAATAACTTAAAAATAAAGAAATTGAAAATGGTCTTAGGTTTAAAGAAAATGATTGTTAATATCAATCTTTTTGACAATTATTATTCACAGACAACATATCTCTGAGTTAGTCCCTTTAAAAGAAAGTTTTACATGTGAGTTCATGACAATTAACAATGAAGTGATTAAAAAATATCTTGAGAAAACATGATTATGCAAGTATAAATCTATAAAACAATTTAAATTTTATAACAGCTCAAAAATTGGAACTGTGTGTGTGTCATTTCACCCATCATCATTCACAAGTTGACCAATATAAGAAATTAATATCATAACTAGGGATAGATCTTGTTCATCAAGCAAAATTAATGAAGATAGATCATCAAATCTGATTTTAATCATTATTCACTATACAAATGACCATCAAAGACAACAGTAAGTCTTGTTTATACATGCTACAGGAAAGTTAAGACTATTTTAATCATCATTTTAAAGTTAAAATATGCATTTATGAAGCAAAATGCATTATGCCATTATGTCATTTAAGAAAATAGTTTTAAAAAGACAACTTACCCTATAGCTAGTTGATGAAATTCAGGCCTGCTTCCTCCTCTTTGTATGGCTTTTAATTTGGGTATGAATTGATCAGCTTGTAATAGGACTCATCTGTTTTCAACGTCTGGTTGATAAAAAACTGCAAGAACACATGGAATGACTAAATAATAGGGCTCATGCCAATAACATTCTATTGTGTACATAAATCCAGAGACATAGATAACATCAAACTGTCAAATCTTTTGTCTGATGATCAAGACACTGTTGTAGTTAAAAATGTTTTCTTTTTGGAGATTAAGCTCAAATCTGCATTGAAGATTAGTTGAAATAGACTTAATATATCTTTGTTTTCGTTGTTAATGTCATCACTCAAATGAATACTAGTTCTGAAGTTGATTATATTCATTGTTGTGAAAACGTTACCCCACCCACTCCGTTAGCATTGAGCTGTGTGTGTAAGTATCGTTTCACGTGTTTATTTCGTGTTTCAATCAATATCGCACAAAACAATCAAGCAATGATCATAATCCACTTACTTTTGTTCACTTATAGCGGTCTGAATTCATTTTGTCGACATAATCGTCGGTGAGGTCCCCAACACAGCTCTATCAACCGATGACAATTCTCGGGAATTTTCTTCATTTTCGGGAAATGCAAACATTGAATGTCATAAAAGAGCATCGTGTTGGTCGCTTTAACATGTTCCCTATCTACACCTTTTCATATTTCCCTGTTAACTATGGTCTAGAACGCTTCTGCATTATTGCTCATCACATACGCAAGTTGAGCGGCAGTCATTTTCTTCCGAGTTGTCTAATGTTTACAAGCGTGACTGTCGATCAAAATCGGCGGAAGGGTCAATTGCGGAGAGGGTGTCTAAGTACACGTATGGTACTGACGCTTGTCACGAGTTCAGCGACGCATGTAGCCACCCTCCAACTCGATGTGAAAAGGATCGAAATGGTGTGTTACAATGTCATGATATATTTCATACACACGTACAGATCGGACAGACTGTCAAATTAGGGGAGGAACAGCCAGAACAAATATATCGTGTCTTCACTGATGATGTAGTCCAGATAACTGGTCTCGAAGGCTATTGCTATTTTGACTGACGCCTTCGAGTCCAGAGTCAATCGTGATTTTTACGTTAGATTTTTGCGCACAGATTTTCTGCGCATGTTTAACCACCTATCATTCCATAAATATGCAATGGATTATGAAATCAAACATACTGATTTGGAGATCAACCTTTTATCTGTCGATGTGTGAAGTCTCAAAAGTGTCACTTTTGTATAAATATCCAAAACTTTGATTTAAATCACACACATAAAACCTGCTTTCAAACGTTGAGGTAAAAGTCCGAAACATCCGGATGCTAAGTCTCGCTCTGGGTTATGTTACACGGTCCGATATACATGTCAACACTCGATTTACACTCGATCACTGTTAGTAACGTACATACGCGTTTGGCGGGAGTACATTATTTGTGAGCACTTGATACTGTACTTCGACTAAAATAATTCCCACAGTATTTTCATCATCTGATTATATATGTTTTTGTTACTTCTTTTGAAACAATGGATTCATTTATGGAATTCGACGGTGTTAACTATCTTGTTTTAAAAATGAGAAGTCCAGACAAAGTTGAGGCCGTCATTTTTCCTAATTGAAACCAAATACATGGAAAGTTAAATTGCGCTTCTTGCAGACTTAGTTCAACGCATTGGCTGAAACTTGCGAAATGATATACGGGAAGTTGCCCCCCCCCCCACGAACATTTGCCCCCATTTTTGTATAACTCTTTACCGAACGTTAAATGTTCAACCGTCCCAAATTGAAAGGGTTTGCAGACGACATTTCAAAATGTGATGTTATTGGAAATGACCTTTCTATTAGGTAGAAAACATTGTGGGAAAAGGATAAATTGCTCGTTAAGAACAATTTTTCCATGTTCCACAATGTTTTCTAGAGTCGTCTGCAACAAACTGGTAAATTTGGTTATTGTTTAGTAATGGGTTTAGGCGCACATTTGTCCCCTCACTGTAATGTAGATCGAGGGCGAACATTTCCCCCTCATATTAATCTTTTGTAAGTTAACTTGATATATTATGATAGTATTCCGTTATATTTCAAGAAAAACTTAAATGGAGATAATATATTTTATCAGACCAGAGACATAGATTACAATCATAACATCTATGTCTCTGATCAGACTAACCTGTCAATTTTGCTCTATTACGCCGATGGCACTTGGTCAATTATGCCGTGAAACTTGTTTCGACGTTAATTTTCTTATTTTCGGCAAAATTTGTTCTCTCTCTTACTTAATAATCAAATGTGATGGTCTTTAATTGTCATACTGACGCAAATTGAAATACCTTTGGTCTTCTTTGTTTTGGATGGTTTGCCTCGAGTGACAAATTGGGTAAGTGTGACCTCCTTTGAAAGGTGTTTGTTGATTCAAGTATACAAAGACAGTATTAAGGCCACAAGGGGAAGGATCGTGGAAATGTTTCACAGTTCTAGGACTAAGAAACAAACAAAAATGGATAATAAAGGAATTCTGTTCGCCTGCCTCCTCCATTCGTGTTCTGTAGGTAATTGGGGTCAACGTACCCGATATTGAAGTGATCGTTCATTGAGGGCTTCCAAAAGTGTACTTTCGTACTGGCAAGAAGTTAGGCGTAGTGGACGTGTAGGACAGAATTCTGTTTCCATATGGAAGATCCCTTATGAAATCAATCACAGACGTCTATATGAGAGATCTTGTGGAGAGAAAGATTTAAGTCAATTGCTAACGCATCGAATGGACAAGTGTGAAATACAGAGTTCAAATTATTGTTTTGCAAAGGAGTGTCCCGTTTGTGAATGCACTGCGTGTACTCGTTGTAGTATTTGTATGAAGTTATGTGAATTCACAGGGAAACGGTCTGTAAAGGAGCAGTTTTTCCAAAAGAATACTTCCATTGAACACCTGTTAGAAATCCAAATTTCAGCGATCAACAGGCGGAACAAATTGTTGTAACAACAGATTAAAGTTCTTAATTAAAAAAGAGTTGAAATAAATGTAACTAATTGAAAATTCGCTTCTTATGAGCAACATTTCATTTCGGTACAGAAGCCTGATTCAAGTACATGTATAAAGGTCCTACATTTGGTAAATAGGTTGACATTATAGGTTCGTAATTTGAATGAATTGTAGAATTGATAGCATTTGAAACACAGCGCACCACTTGCTCCTAATATACCAATATTGCATGCGTATAACGTCGTCTGCAAAAAACCCCCCAGATCCTCCTTGTTCATGGTGTCTGATGAGGAATTGATGATAATAGATAGGCTTGAACAGAGTTAATCGTTTTGACTTTGTGAATTTATCCTTTATAATTTGATTGAACTTTATTGAACACTTTATTTCCGAACTAGAAACATTGTGAGAAAAGCATTTTGTTTCATTTTGGTTTAATAACTTGACTTTGTAACTTTAAGGGATTAAAATCTTTATTATTTCCTTTTAAGATTTTGTTATTTTTCTTGTTAGGCTCTAGCTACCTTAATTGTCATTTAATTTAAAAGCTAGTGGTGTGATCCTGACTAACTAATTGTTTAACCCGAGTTAGACAATTTTTATCCAGAGCCCGAACCCGATAAAACTCGTTACCCGAGGCGAGGTTTACGACACATGTATATAACGTCGTCTGCAAAACAAACCCACAGATTCCTCTTGTTGTCTGGTAGAGGATTGATGATAATAAGCTTGAACTATTAATCCCCACCCCTTCTTCAAGCACTATAAACACTGTGCAACGACATAGTGTTATGAAGGTGTTAAGTAAAATACTCATTATGTCAAAATGTGTTGTTTTATTTCTTTGACATTAAATCTACTGTGTAAATACCATAGGCGTAGGAGCGTTTTCAACATTGGGGGGGGGGGGGCAACTTCAGATGATGACTCTTCATGCATTTACAAATTCAATAACATTATGAGAATTAAAAGAAAAGCGTATGAAAATGTGTATCTTTAATAATAAAAAAAAAGAAAAAAAAAGGGATATGCCAGGTCTCGATCTCACGCGGAAATCAAATGTATTGATTTAAACGAAAAGTAACAGCGACCAGACTGTCACAGCCACTGATTCATCTACAGTAAGAACGAGAATAAATTATTATTTAAACTTTAGCTAACAATTGAAGACAATATTGAGTCTGACGCCTGAGAACAAATTCTATATACAATCAAGACTTCCCGGGTATTTTTGTGAGATGAGTTTTCATTGGATAAACATGATGTGTTCAGATTGTCATTTGCGATGATGACGTCAAAAAGATTTTGGTTATTGTTCGTTACAAAAGGCGAATTGGAATTAGATAAAGCACAAAAATACACATTTATTTTTATTCTGCTGTTAGATTTCGTTTCCTTTCTTTTTCTTTTCAAATATCTTCATTTGCCATTGTGAATATGGGGGGGGGGGGCAAAGTATAGTCTGCCCCCCCCCCTGGTCTGGATATTGGGGGGCCGGGCCCCCTGGCCCCCCGGCTCCTACGCCTATGAATACGTGATAGATAGGCTTTGGTTACGCGGTTTTCACATGCAGGTCGCTGATAGCATGTACCCGATGAACACCCAACGTAATACTTCATGAGTAACTTTTTAAACACTAGTTGCAGTAAGTATATATGTTTGGTGTTCATAGGACTGAACATCACCGATCCAACACAGGTGAAGGAAATAGTTTGTTATAGTTTCAAGGAAATCAACTACAAGTTTTATCGGTCCGACGTCAGGCGTTTTACGCTAGGCGTAAATATCGCTCCAATCACAATTTTATAAATCGAACTTTTAACCCTTTCCCAAACAATAACGACATTTGACCAGTTTGTTGCAGATACTGTGCAAAGCATTGTGGGAAAAGGAGCAATTGATTGTGACAAGCAGTTTGTCCTTTTCCCACAATGTTTTCTGCACTATCAGAAGATTATTTTCCAATTTCATCATATTTTGAAATGTCGTCTGCAAACTCTTTCAATTTGGAACAGTCGAAAATTTGTTGTTTGGGAAAGGGTTAAATGATCCTTATTCCTGTTAGATTGGATTCAAAACAAAACATGAAATGATTTCTGTTCATTTTGAAAAAAAAAGTATATATATTTTTTTATTTTTGGTAACACTACAATCACGTAATAGGCCTACTTAAACAAAATAAGCGCATTAATAGATAACAAAAACAAGGATGTTATTTTAGAAGAACCATAACGGACTATGCTTCAAATGCTGGTTTGCAAAAGACATCTTATCCAAGCATATCTTCTCCGAATCTGTATGTGAAAAGAGCTCAACTTAGTACAACTCGACTTATGTTGAAAGACGCGTACTTCATCCCAAACTGTATACATAATGAGATGACCTTTGACCCGCAAGATATCCGTGGGAATCTCGCGGCCGGTGGTAAACAACATGGACGGCGATTGTTTATTTTTGAGCATCGTCGATGTTTCTTGATAGATAACTCGCATATAAGAGGTGCCCTGGATACTTGTGTTGGCTGAGACGATTTATAAATGATTTATGTATGTATTTCAAGTTTCCGTTTATTTTTTGGTCCCTTTGAAAACGAAAAATCGCAAGTTAAAAGCACTGAGTCGGTCGTTCGAAATTTTGTAACATAAAAATCACGTTGGACTTGAGACGTAGCGAAGCACGATAAATGTCCAAATGACGAAAAAAGCTTCGTTCACGGATCATTATTGAGACTACTGATGATGCTACTTCGATATCGTTCAGAATGTACGCTTCATCGACAACCAAACCCTTCAGTACAACACAAAAAGGATGCCACAACTTTGGAGAATGTATCATACCTATTGGAATATATGATGGGAAGGAGAGGTCCGTCGGTCTAAGATTGATTTTTGGGGGAACAGAAATCGA
This sequence comes from Cerastoderma edule, assembly GCA_947846245.1. NCBI lineage: Eukaryota > Metazoa > Mollusca > Bivalvia > Cardiida > Cardiidae > Cerastoderma > Cerastoderma edule. The sequence goes on along the minus strand of OX401416.1, from coordinate 8,941,057 downwards.
GTTAGTACTTACAAACAAGACGACTGGAAAGGTAACAAGGAAACGTGTGGACTTTCTCGGGTGATTCGTGCGAATTGGTTACTAGCTGTTCTAAATAGGACAGTTTCACTGCGTCTGATTGTACATTAATTAGTCGTTTCCTTTAGTTGACTGGTCTTTAATAGACTACTACATTTTTGAAAATGATATGTCCCATGGCTTGAAATAAAACCCCACATGTGTCACAAAGCATACTGAAATACAGCTGTATTTGAGATTAAAACAACAAACAGTATCGTATAAAGGAAATTTGCTTGACTAAATCTCTGTACTGATCATAACAAATTTCGCCATAAAAAATTTCATGTGCCATCGAATTTCGATGAAATGCAGATTGTATTTGTAGATATGCTTGAGCAATCTCCCATGCAGAGTTATCGTCCCCCGGATACTACCTCTGCAACGGGCTCACGCCATCTTTGCCACAAATCGTGGCAAACTCTTTAATATTGCGATCCAAACTGTTATATACATACAATTAAGTAAAACACTATATGAATAAGTCAAAATTACCTTTACTTTATCCATACAGTATAAATTGAATTATGTATTTCACTGATTTTTGCTAGAACTATTTTAAAGCCTTTTTACGCTATTGAAAATCAATCCGCGGAATGTTTACATCTTTGGTCTCCCGCTCGATGTATAATAAATCTTGGTTATCGCACAGTTTACCCCAGTTTGGATACCAGTGATGTAAACAAAAAAGATATAGGATTTGGGAACGATGTCTTCACTTTACAACTGTGTCTTTAAAGAGTTTGCCACTTGCAAAGATTAACATCAAAATACGTGATAGGATTGTCTTTGGAATAAGGCAAAAGCTTCTTAAAATGGAACATTCTAATCATCTGAACGGGCGCAGATCTCTCCAATTCGATGCTCTGAAAACTTCCACGAATGTAAGATATCGATGAGATGGTGGTTTTAAAAAGGTACTTCCAAATAACCCACAAATAAGCTTCACATGCTATGAAATGAGAGCTGAATGAGATAAAAAAAGAGTTGCAGAGAAGATACAAGTTATAGGCTGCCAGTGTTTGAAACAAAATGGATATTTGGATGATGTGTTCATGGTTTGTGGGGCCACAGGAAAGGCATGAGCATAAAGACAAAGATGAGAGGAAAGACCTATGTTGAATTAACTGCAAGTACCTTTTTCTAACTATGCTTGTGTTTTATTGTATATAATACATGGTTTACCGCTAACTTTATGATGTATGTATGCTCATACTTTGCGCAAAAGAATAGACAAACCATTAATGATTCTGAAGAAATAAGAAAGCTGTACACCCTTGGTTCTCCCCTCTATAAAACTGCCACAGCTGTTAATCTTCGTGGGGGGTAGGGCTGGGGGGTGGCGAGGATGAGGGGGAGTAAGGACGCGGTTATCTTAAAACGGGTCGATGGATCAAGGCAAATTTATGCTTGATTTAGTGCACTTTGGGGCATTTTGGAAAAACTCCAACAATAGTGAGAAAAGCATTGGAATAAAACTAAAAAATGAATGACAGATTGTCATGTTATATCAAATCCCTTTATCAAACTGATTTCTACACTTTTCAACATTACGAATGTTATCTTTAGTTGCTTACTATTTGGATAATTTTCACTATTCATATCTGAGAGAATTGGTCGATGCTTTTGTTAATTGTAATTTGAACATAACGTAGCATTTAGTCTATCAATTCAGATGTCCTTATATTTTCTCACAATCCTCTTTCTGAACAAATGAATGCACATACTTTACCATGTCAACAATCTTAAATAAGGGACAAGAGACTAATAAAACATTCCATATTTGATTCATTCAATGCAGAAAAAGAATTTCATTGATTACCATGATATAAATTTGCAATAAGAAGAGGGACTCAATTAGAAAGTGGGCCTTTTGCATAAATCTTTTGGACGAAAGAGTAAGTTGTTAATGATAACCAGGTTTTTCTTTAATCGAAATGCTTTCACAAGCATGAAAATGGGTCACATTTTTGAAGCATTGTTATATAACTTATGAATTGTATGTAATTTCAGAATATTTGGATGAACTGTATAATGAGCAAGTTTAATTAGTTATTATTAACCTCTCTAATGAAAAAAATGATAGAAAGAATTGATAATTGATAGGGTTAAAGGTGGCCAGTAATATGATTCTTTTAGTGTATAGGATGGTCTAAGGTACATATTCTGTAGATATTTGTTAAATGAAGAAAACAATTAACGATTAACAATTAAGTTTTCGTTTCAGATTTTCACTTTACTTCTTCACATGTTTTGAATTTTGCATACATATATCAGCTATAGTTGAATGAACAATACTCATGCTTTGCATCAAAATTCATCATAGTTTTTATAACTGCTAAGCAATGCCAAAACAATTATGACAACAGTTTATTTCTTAAGTTTCTTAAATAAATACTTATAACAAATTCACAATAAGTGACTAAATGATGAATGCAGGGAGCATCCCCAGATACGGTTATAATTGCTACTTAGTATTCAAATAGTTGCTTGTTAATAGGAACTTAAATGACAGATTGTAAGAGTTTCTTTTATAATTCAAATGTTCTCTACCAATAATCTTTTAAGACAAAAATATACATGTATTATTATCATTACAGCATACAACAATCAAAATCTTTAAAAGACAAGTTCTCATCATGAGAATATTACTGTTTAATGATATGATGATGAAATATTGAATTAACAAATAAGCTGAACTGTTGTTTGTTAAAACATTGTCTAGTTGATACATAATGATTTTCATTCATTATATTTCAAGAAAGATGATGTCAAAACAGTGTTCATAAAAGTTGAAAGCCTTTCAACCATAAATATTATTTGCTGTATAAAATGGAAAAGTATCTAAAGCAAAATTACTCAACCAAATACAGTTTCACCTGAGGATCACCAAATAAAAAGAAACAGTGTCCACCATGTGCATTATCAAAGCATGATTGAAGAATATGGTGTAGGTGAAGAGATAAGATAGGAACTGTCTTATCAGTAAAACTAGGTAGTGAAAAGATGAGTTTGATCTGAATAAAATGTTACGCTTGGATCTATCTGTTTGATGAGTTAGATCTGGTTAATGATTCATTTGTTTGTTCTAATGTCTCAAATGAGTACCCACAACATAGGATTTAAAGAATCAATAATTGCTGAATATGCCTTTTATCTGCTTCACCCATTCCTCCATGTAAAATTTTGTGACTTGATTAATTTGAAAGCAAAAGCAGATGTTAGAAAATGGTTTTAAAGCAACTAACTCAGAGAGTTGTGTATTGGGTGGAATAAACATTAATAATTTGATATGAAAAGGACAATCTCACAGATTGGAATCTTTAACTTTTAAGAAAAAGTTGTCTTTTACAACTGAAATGACAACATTTTTTCTAAAGTAATATAAGACTAGATTATTGACAGCTTTCTAACCTAATCATAATTATTTAGAAAAGATAAAAATCATTTATTTGACAAACCATTACAAACCATTTAAACTGGTGTTTCTCTAAACAACAATCTAAACTTAAAAGACATTTAACCATTTTGTTGCAGACTACTCTGGAAGCATTGTGGGAAAAGTGGAAATTGTTCTTATCGAGCAATTTCTACCTTTCAAGCAATGTTTTCTGCCTTATCAGAAGATTATTTTCAATATCATCACATTTTGAAATGACACCTGCAAACTCTTTCAATTTGGGACAGTCGAAAATTTAGCGGTTGGTAAAGGGTTAATCCTTTCCCAAACAATAATGACATTTGACCACTTTGTTGCGGACGACTTTAGAAAACATTGTGGGAAAAGGATAAATTGCTCGTTACAAGCAATTTTTCCTTTTCCCACAAGGTTTTCTGCTCTTTCTGAAGACTATTTTTCAATTTCATTACATTTTCAAATGTCGTCTGCAAACTCTTTCAATTTGAAACAGTCAAAAATGTGTTGTTTGGGAAAGGGTTAAACGGTTTGCATTATTACAACAATATACACTGTAAATGTTTTTTATAAACTTTTCTTAACAGTTAAAAATGGTATTGGAAAGCTGTCAATAATCTAGTCTTCTGTCACTTTAGAAATTTGTATTTTCATTTTATTGAAAGAAAACTTCTTATTTTAAATTGTTTAAATCACAACATGTGAGATATTCCTTTCAAATAAGTCTATTGAGGCCTAAGAGTATGATCAATGTCCACTTAATCAAGGTCTGAACTGACTGAAGGAAGACTTAAACTCGAAATGAAGAGGAATGGTGATATTTGTTGTTGAGAAGGTCACCAATATTCTCGATTCATTGGATTTTCTTGAGAACATTTCATTCTGACTGACGACTCATTTGTTAAACTACGTGGAGGTTTGATTTGTCTTGGAGAATGCATTTTCTAGCTGTCATTCACTTTGTTTTTTGATCGAGGGGGCGGGTTTCGAGTCGTATGGAGCGTCGCCTCAATTCTATTGCTTTGTGTGTAAATAAATGTCTTTATTCTATTTTAACTGTCCTATCTTATCTATCTTAATATTGTGATACGACTTAAGAGACTTCTTAATTTATCTGAGCGTTAGTTTGGAGCTCGCTTTTTGCAAGCCGCTAGATGCAGTATTCTACTACACGTCAGTTTCGGTCACGTGACCATGCCGGAAAAGTGGGACTATTTTCTGAGCCCGTCACAGAGATAAATGTGGGAGCGTAGCTGGAACCAATTTACTCTGGTAGAGATTGATGCTTGAGTTATACTTATCAATAATATTAATGATTTAATCTAAAAGACCAGTCCATGCGCAGTATTTTGAGAAACTGCTTAAACACAGCTACTCGGAGGTATTCTTTCAATATCAAACGTGCAAAATGAAATACCATGGGTGTATTTTTAGTACAATTGGTATTTCTTGCTCTAATCCACACTGACCTCAATTAGGATTAAGAAGACATCAGATATCGGGCGATCTGCTAGTCAGGATGGGTCACTTTTACTGCGTGCAAGACTGTTGCTTCTCACAACCATCCTACTGGTTTGTTTGGCCAGCGTATCTCCGCTACTGTGTCTCTGTCCTCTAATACTAATTGCTCTATTACACAACTGACAGAGGGTTCCTTCATTTCAATTCGTACACTTTAAGATGGGTCGAAGGCTGCGGCATATTCAGAGTCGTCGCTTGGTGAAGTAGATTTATAGTTTTTGTATTGCCAAAAGTCAGATTTGTGTATCACATTTGTGATACGGTAATGGTGTTCCCTTTTAAAAAAGGATTGTTTAAAACGGAATCGGTTTGTGCAGATCGTTTTTTTCGTGCGAGACTATCTAAAAGGTATCTAAAGAATTTTCGATTTCCGTTGCGCCGAAATGCTATGATAAGACTATTGTTGTAAATACTCTTTATAGTTTTTTAGTATTGCAGAATTGAATTGAAGCATCTTCTAAGAACAGAAACTTGGCTGAATTAAGACATACTAAGATTCATGTAAGAGATTTGGATATTGCTGATAAATCCGCGATCTTTTTTCTCGATAAAACTGTTCCGGCCATTACAAATCTTATGTGTACTTTTATACTTTTACCCGGAGTAGAAGATAATCATAGAAATATTTTATATTTGGCTGATTGTACTGAAAGAAAATATAGATCTATTTATATGAGTTTCGTTAACCTAATTGTTCACGAAATTTTCCGTTTTCTGAACGTATATGTTCGGAATGTACGGTCATATATATGTATATACCACTAGCGCGGGTCTCGAGGTTTAGAGCGGGCTATACGATATATGTCCTTCCTCCAGCCCAAATCCTGTGCAAAAGCAATCAGTTTCTAAGATTGGTTAGTGTCTTTTTTCAATTATAGTATGTTTAAATGTGAATAAACACATTATATTGTCGTAGTTAATTAGCGATAAGACTTACTATATACTACTGTGCATTCCGTTTCGGACACAACAACACTTCGAGGGTTTAATGCAAGACTATAGTTAGTGCTACACATACATGCAGCACTTACTGTAGTCTTGCATTTCAAACCCTTGACTTGTTCGTTCTGTATTTACTTTTACCCGGAGTTGAAGATTATTATATACAATGTAAATAAAAGTTATATTTGGCTGAATGTAATGAAAGATAATGATGCCTTACGTGTTTATCTTCCCTGAGGAAGAAAATTTCCCTCTTCGAAGTTTAATAGAAACATTAAGCGGAGGTGGACGAAGACCCTTCCACATCCATCCGGTTGGCACTCTTCCACATCCGTCAGGTTGGGACTCTTCCACATCCGTCAGGTTGGGACTCTTCCACATCCGTCCGGTTGGGACCCTTCCACATCCGTCCGGTTGGGACCCTTCAACATCCGTCCAGTGTGGACCCTTCCACATCCGTCCAGTTGGGACCCTTTCACATCCGTCCAGTTGGGATTCTTCCACATCCGTCCGGTTGGGACCCTTCCACATCCGTCCAGTTGGGACCCGTCCACATCCGTCCGGTTGGGACGGTAAAAGAGAGCATTTTCAGTTCTTATCATCTAACAAACATATGTCGGCATTCCATATACCACAGAGTAGTTAAAAAATTATAACCACTCCATAATACTGTAACCTGTTCGATCTAGCTACGAGGGAAAAGGTGCTTGTTAAATTATATGGTATTGTCCCCATTTACATGTTTTTAAATTTGTATCGTAGTAGATAAGGTTTGCACGTGAGAACATTTGTTAACAGCGCATATGGGGTTTAGTTTTTGGACTAAGGGTGCGTCAGCACCTTAGTCCATTGAATTTACATACCACTTTTTGAGGGTCGGTACTTTATCGATACACAAACAGCGGTCTGACCCAACATTTACTCATTAAACATCCACCTTCACTGTGCGGACTAAACCTTCTTGGAACTTGGAATGTAGTCCGGATTTACTCGCTTTGTTTCGCCCTTTATAATTACTGTCAAAATTATTACATGCTGCCCTTGACATTGAGCTGGTTTCCGGTATCAGTACCGAATGAACATGCCATTGTATTGTATAAAAACATAGCATCTTCAGTCGGTAACATTTCGTACCCAGACGTTTAGAATAGTAAATATTCATTTACACTTACGTTCGCTGGACTTTTGCCCATTTAATTTCAGTTATTTGTATAATGTCATCATTCTTGAGTTTCGCCCGTGTTCACTATGTCTAAATATAGCTTTAAAGGCCTAGTCTTTGGAATGTCTGGTATCTTATCTCCCACTGGGCACCCTACAGGGCAACAATACAGTTCCCCAGCATGGAGCAAATTTCCTGTATATTACTTGATAAGGAATGGTTGGTCAGATTATGCAATACCCCAACCCTTCGGTTTCTCGTGATGTAGACTATTGATGAAAATACGTGTTTGGTTATAGTTTTCTTTATCTAAAACAATGATTTACATGATTAATAGATTTTTCTTAATAAACTGACAAGAAATATAAAAAAAATAATAAGTTAGTTGTTCAATGAACTAGCACTTGTCAAAATTATAAAATGGATGATGATGATGATGATGATATACTATGGTGATGATGATGAGATACTTCAGAGGAACTATAACATTTTCTGCTGCAAGTCATTCTTACATAAATTAATCTATATTCAAGGTACAAATTAATAAAACAGTCCCCTATTAAAAACCCATCCAAAATTCCAAAAATATATTTTAAGTCTTACATAGAAAAAAATCTCATTCTGCTTCAATTTTCAAAATGTGGAATATAAATAAGAAATTGATGTTGAATTCTTGATTTCTTTATTTAAAACAATGATTTACAAGGTATGTAGATTTTTCTGAATAAACTGTTAAGAAATGTGAAGAAAATAATAAGTTAGTTATTCCATAAATTAGCACTCGTTATACTTATAACATTGATGATGATGATGATGATTTTGATGATGATGTTGATGATGATGATACTTCAGAGGAACTATAACTATGCAGCAAGTCATAATTACGTAAAATGATCTTTGTATTATAAGGCACAAATTGAAAAAAAAAAAGAAAGAAAAACCTACTAAAAACCTTTCAAACTTCCAAAAATAAAATATTTGAAGCCTAATTGAAAAAAAAATCAATTCTGCTGCTTAAATGTCTTCTTTAAAAAAATGGTCAAAAGAAACCCATTAGTTTGACACAGTGCTATACATGGTATTACGTAATCCCAATTAATTATCACAGCTGGCCATCACACCGGGTGGGCATCTGGTTATTGGTTTTGGGGGGGGGGTCAATTAAAGAAGGACTAAACTAGGCCTTTAAAGGCCTAGTCTTTGGAATGTCTGGTATCTTATCTCCCACTGGGCACCCTACAGGGCAACAATACAGTTCCACAGCATGGAGCAAATTTCCTGTATATTACTTGATAAGGAATGGGTGGTCAGATTATGCAATACCCCAACCCTTCGGTTTCTCATGATGTAGAATATTGATAAGAAATACGTGTTTGGTTATAGCTTTCTTTATCTAAAACAAGGATTTACATGATTAATAGATTTTTCTTAATAAACTGACAAGAAATATAAAAAAATAATGAGTTAGTTGTTCAATGAACTAGCACTTGTCAAAGTTATGAAATGGATGATGATGATGATATACTATGGTGATGATGATGTTATACCTCAGAGGAACTGTAACATTCCCTGCTGTAAGTCATTCTTACATAAATTAATCTTTATTCAAGGTACAAATTAAAAAAACAGTCCCCTGTTTAAAACCCATCCAAAATTCCAAAAATATATTTCAAGTCTTACATAGAAAAAAATGTCATTCTGCTTCGATTTTCATAATGTGGAATTATGTTGAATTCTTGATTTCTTTATTTAAAACAATGATTTACAAGATAAGTAGATTTTTCTTAATAAACTGTTAAGAAATGTGAAGAAAATAATAAGTTAGTTATTCCATAAATTAGCACTCGTTATACTTATAACATTGATGATGATGATGATGATGATGATGATGATGATGATGATGATGATGATGATGCTTTTGATGATAATGTTGATGATGATGAGTTTGATGATATGTTGTTGATGATGATGATGATGATGATGATGCTGATGATGATGATGATGCTGATGATGCTGCTGCTGCTGATGATGATGATGATGATGATGATGATGATGATGATGATGATGATGATGATGATGATGATGATGATGATGATGATGATGATGATGATGATGATGATACTACAGAGGAACTATAAATATGCTGCAAGTCATGATTACGTAAAATGATCTTTATATATGGCACAAATTGGGGGGAAAAAAACCTACCAAAAAACATTCCAAACTTCCCCCCAAAAAAATTTGAAGCCTAATTGAAAAAAGAATTAATTCTGCTGCTTAAATGTCCTCTCAAAAAAAAATTGTCAAAAGAAACCCATCAGTTTGACACAGTGCTATACATGGTATTACGTAATCCCAATTAATTATCACAGCTGGTCATCACACCGGGTGGGCATCTGGTTATTGGTTTTGGGGGGGGTCAATTAAAGAAGGACTAAACTAGGCCTTTAAGACTTTGAACACATAGTGTGTAACGTATTGATTTTGATTTATGCTGCGAATGAAATTGCCATTGAAATCAAGATAATTACAGAAATGTTTATGGAAAGCATGTTTAACTTTGGATTGCTTCGATAGGTTGTTCTATAAATGTGAACACATTATCTTCAGCTGCAATAGATCCCACAGCAGAAAGCCCACTCAATCTTCCCACTTTTTTTTTAAATTAAATGTAATTTAATGTGTTTTTGCCGCCGGCTATCACTTTTGATATGCTACAGTGACATATTTCAGAAACTTGGGAAATGGGAACGGTTGAGACCATTTTATCCTCTCTAAATATTCGTTGCTGATGTTGTAATCTTGATTCACTATTATATCAAGCCATTCAACCGGCTTCTTTTCCGTTTGAACAGTATGCTTTTAAACACAAATTTAGTTCTATACAGATACAACAGCACTGATGAGATAATTAACATGTAAATGTTCAGAATGAGGAATGCCTGTTGGACCGTATAGGTCTGCGTGTCGGTGAGTAAATTAATGGCGCCGGTCATCAAATTGGCGATTAGAAAAAACAGCAGCCCGTTGTAGTTAATGGCTTGTAACAGCGAACACGATCGGTCATCTTCCATAGACGTGCCTGGAAAGTTAACAAAAAGGAAATATTAGATTTATACGATACACATGTGGTATCTCCGCAATGTATTGCATGTCTATTTGCTCACAACGTTTGCAGAAGTACGAAGTACCAAAATGTTCTTCGAACACATCTGCGACCTTAGCGAGCGAGTATAAGCCCGTCTTCCCTAACCTTCAAATAAACAACGCTATTTCTTTGAATTTCCTTGACGAGGCGCTATAGAAATGTCACCGGACCGCTATACTGGCACAACGTTTGAT
>OX401416.1:8739181-8930118 GCA_947846245.1 Cerastoderma edule | reverse complement strand
GAGAGGTCTGATTATTTCGCAGATCACTGGATTGTCAAGATGCCCTGTTTCCTGACGAAGTCAACCGCAACACAAGCCTTGTGGGGTCAGAATTTTTTATCCTGGAAGACTAAGTTTTGACCAATTCTATGTGCAAATAGGACAACAACAGGACGAAGAAATCACGTGAGTGCACAGGCAATACATGTAATGAATACATGTTACAACACTTTTTCGAATGTGTTCGATTACACGGTCTCATGAGTTTGGGTTAACGAATTATGAAGAGGAAAATTCTCCCTATCCTATCCAGAAAAAAGTTTACAGTAATAGGGTTCCCTTGTTTTTGCATCTCAATATATTTACGGACCTCTCTTTTCCATTTTGCCTCGTTCTAAAACATTTTTCTGCATTAGCCAAGATTGCTCCCCAACATTCTTCATACCCTCAAGAACGGTCAACAAGCTATTTCTACAAGAACAAGGTTTTCGGTCACGCTTTGTTTTACAAGCGCATTTTGATAAAAGGCAATCACAGTATTTGATAAGAACTGCTGTTTTGGGAAGTGAACAAACTTCCTCGAGTAAAACCACGTTTGTGGTACCTACCCCTTCACTGCAATCCTTTTGTACACAATCCTTTCGAGACAGACAATTTGAACATTCACCAAATACACATATTGCAGGTTTGCTTATGACATCATCAGAATATGTTCCACGTATATCCAACAAATCCAACAAATGCTTCTCCACGTAAGAACAAAACCCTATCGTCCGTCGTGTACATATTAAACTAACTCGTCTAGCTATTCATTGACACTACAAACATCCTGCGCTTATATTTCATTTATCGAGGAAGGTTTGTCAGCTAGCTTCAATAACCCAGAAGACCTATATTGTGATGGAAACTACACAGCTCTTTCTTGAATATATCTCCTTCATTGTCATATAATATATAAACCGGAGCTGTTAAAATGCGGACCAGTTTGAGCTGCTTCTCCAATTTCTCTTAACGTTAATTGAGAGATACGGGTTACGGACTGGCTTTTACCTTTAAAACTGTATTCCAAAAACGTATTTATAAACCATATTGTTAATATTCAATTGGCCTTCTTCCTTTGCATAGTCGACAATTACACAATATGTACTCATCGACCTGGCAAAATGTTATTAAGTGTACAGTCCGCAACATGGATGTCTATGTTTAGGTTGTCCGTTTGATCTCTTTCCACCCTCGAATGACTGGTTTCTATATGCTGAGCACTTGTATATTTCTGCATTGCATTATTGTAGTATGTACATACAGGAATTAACGAAAACAATTGGTTTCTCTGTGATTCTTTCAAACCATAACCACATTTTATTCTTCCTATTGTCTTAGAACTTCTAATAAGGACCTGCTCAAAAACTTTATCCGTTAAAACTATTACCGATGCGAGATCGCTTTGACAAACTAGATGGTTTCCTTCATATAAGTGAAGAAATCTGGACACGTAGGTAATGTTTGGCTTTAGTTTGAAGATAACATAGGAAGATAACAAAACTCTAGACTGGGGCTACATTTCTCTGATGGCTTGAATTTACAGTTCTCAGCAATACAATCATTTGGCTTTAATAATTGTGTGTAGTAGGTCAGCCATTGTTTATATATGAAACACAACTTGGAAATGCGATTTGACAAACAAAGAGCTTCTTTTCAAGTGTGTCCTACATCTTTTGAAAACAACTTCACCACAAACTTCTTCAACTGGTTTTTCTTCTTACATAAGGGCTTCATAAATATTAACTAACGTTTTATCGTTTCATTGGGTTCAGCCTCGCTAAAGGTTTCAGTATTTGTGTTTGGTTTGGAAGTCCAGGTCATGCTTTCAACTTCACGTATTGTGACTTCCTCTCAAAGCAATGCAGTATTAAAAGAAATTCCCATAAGTTTTACATTTAAAATTTATTCAGAAGGAAATGGCCTCAAGTTGTTCTGGAAATAACCGTGTCATTGAACATGTGAATCACCACATTTTGAGAAATTCTGATAGTCTTGTTCTTCCATTTATTGTCCAATACAACGGAAGAAGCTCAAAATGGTATGGAATCCACAATGTCAATGTGACCTTCTTGCACTCTTGATAGTACTATCCATTTTTACCTGCAAATGGAAAATAGATAAAAAGGCATTTATCATCACTTAATTGTGCGTTGATTTTGTCTGCAGCATTCTTAATAGTGGTATTATTCTGTTAACATCACTGCAAATGAAAATATTAACTTAAACACAACCACACTTGCTTTATTGATTGAAGGTTATACTTTAGCGTAATTCACCTTAATTTTCATAGTTCATACAACATAATTATGTATAAATGATAAATAATGATTTAAAACGTTATAAGAAGAAAAATGTGACTATAATGATATCTTTATCATACAATAGGTTATAGTAATAAATGCACCTTCAGAGTAAATTACAATCGCCACCAGATAGATATTTGCCGACGATTTTTATCTCATCCACATTTGCTCTTCATCTTTAACCTTCAATTCGATCTATTTTGCCAAAGATTAATAAACTAAGCAAATGCAAAAATCAATTAAACAAATCATAGATATATTTATTTCATTATTTGCAAAAGAATTAAGATTTCATTAATTTTAACATATGAACATGACTGATTAAATTGAGTGAGTAAGAGAAACTTGTGTTTTCATCAAATCATTATCTACAATGGCACCAATGGCACTAATTGGTCACCGTAGTTATAAAAAAAACAGCTATTCCGAGGTAAATATTTTTAATCTATTTTATATATTTGTCATTGTAAGGTGCATTTTTGTCATTTTATTCATGTTTAAAGATATATTTGAGTGTGAATGGTCATAAAATCGATGTTTTTCATCTAAAATGTAATCATGTACATACAATTATGTTTTTTTATCAGAACAGGGCATATATAAATGATAATAAGCCTTTCATGTGACTCTCAACAGCAAGTTGACCTCGAAATTTACCGATGGCAGTTCACGTTATGTATTGTTCTATGGTGGTACCTTCGAACCATGCAAAAACTCGCAATTTTCAAAAAGTTTAAATGCATTTTTCAGTATTTTCCCCTGGTGGGATTTCTGAGGACTTTTTATATGTTATAAAGAAAGTGTGCAGCTATCATAAAATCACAAATTTGTTTCTGTTGCAATTAGTTGTGGGTTGACTTACAGATTGACTGGACTATGATGAGTTCATATTGTCTTAGAGTCTAAACCACACTCACAGTCTGGGGAATCACGTGACCAATATTAAAGATATGCCCGAACAAGATGGCCGCGCCGCGACCATGGCGGAACAGGTATTTTACTGTTTTCACATACTTTTGCCAATGATAGCCATATTGTTAACCCTGCAAGAGCTGACCATCAACTTTTTGGTTCTGGTGAGATATGAAAACTCATGATTTATAACGGCGTAACGTCTAACACTCGATAGAAAAGTCGTAGTTGATGGCCGTCTCTTTGGACATTCGCGCCAATCGACTGCAATTTCTCTACCGAGTGTAAGCTCTTGCATGGTAAACAATATGGCTATCATTGTCAAAAGTAAGTGAAAAAAGGAAAAACACCTTAGGAGCCGTCATTTTGTTTGGACACAATATCGTAAACATTGGTCACGTGATTCCCCGCATGAATCATGAAACAACAATCTATGGAATGTAGTAATATGCTATTCTTGGGTCTTACGAAACAAGATTTGGTTGTTTGTCTGGTGCTTTTCTTGTTATTTAACTGGGGTCCCCGTGACTAAGTAGTTTGCGAAATCACATGTTCCCTTTTCGGAGTGTACTCAAATCCAGGTGACGGCCTTTGAGTTTTCATGGGAGGTGGTTTTCTGGTTGACTTACGGAATGCTGATGGTTCAATCAACTTAACCAGCCCTTAAGGACTGTAAGGTTTGGGGTAATTCTCCATCATGAAGAGCCTGACATCGCAACATAAATGAAATGATGGTGGCATATATTTTGACACTAATCAACCTACCTACCTGATTTGAAAAAAAAGACATCTGAATTTGGGTAAGAAGTATACGATCGTTGTTGCTAAATTGACATATCAATTTAAAGCATACACTCTTGTTTTTAGTCTATTAGCCATATACATTCATATAAAATAGTATATTGCTCAATATTAGGACAAAGGACAAATAAGGATAAACATAAAATTTCCCCAAGGGCTAATAAATATGTGTAAAAATTTTTCTCTCAGAACCTTTTATTTTCAGCTGCAAAAAATACTGGTTAATGCCGCAGATCTGAAAAAACAACAATAATATTGTATAAATTATATTGCTAGGTGGCACTGTCGACATCACGGTACACGAAATAACCAGTTCTGGGACCATTCGAGAATTACATCAGGCCAGCGGAGGAGCATGGGGAGGTACAAAGGTAGATGATGCTTACGAGGAGTTCTTGGTTGAGCTTGTAGGTAATGCCATAGATCAAATAGATAGAGGGAGGGAGGGAGAGGGTAGAGTGAGGGAGGGAGAGGAGAGTGGGGGATATAGAGAGAGAGGGAGATAGAGAGTTGAGAGGGAAAGAGAGGGGATAGGGATGGAGAGAGAAAGGGAAGAATGGAGGATATAAAGAGGGAGCGATAGTGGAGAGGGAGGGAGAGAGAAGAAAGAGGTGGGGGAGAAGGAGAGAGAGAGGGGAGAGTCGGGGTTGTAGAGAGTGAGAGATAGTGGAGAGGGAGGAAGAGAGAGTAAGGAGAGAGAGAGAGGGTAGAGGTAGGAGAGAGAGAGAGAGAGAGAGAGAGAGAGAGAGAGAGAGAGAGAGAGAGAGAGAGAGAGAGAGAGAGAGAGAGAGAGAGAGAGAGAGAGGGAGGGAGAGAGGGAGGGAGAGAGAGAGGGAGGGAGAGAGGGAGAGAGAGTAGAGTGAGGGAGGGAGAGGAGAGTGGGGGATATAGAGAGAGAGGGAGATAGAGAGTTGAGAGGGAAAGAGAGGGGAGAGGGATGGAGAGAGAAAGGGAAGAATGGAGGATATAAAGTGGGAGCGATAGTGGAGAGGGAGGGAGAGATAAGAAAGAGGTGGGGGAGAGGGAGAGAGAGAGGGGAGAGTCGGGGATGTAGAGAGGGAGAGATAGTGGAGAGGGAGGAAGAGAGAGGAAGGAGAGAGAGAGAGAGGGTAGAAGGAGGGAGAGAGAGAGAGGCAGGGAGATGGAGTGGAGAGGGAAGGAGGGAGGGAAAAGGGAGAGAGAGGGAGACAGGCAGGGAGATGGAGTTGAGAGGGAGGGAGATGGGAGAGGAAGGGAGAGTGGAGAGGGAGGAACAGAGAGGGAGAGGAAGCGAGATAGAGAGAGAGTGAGTGAGATAGATAGATAGAGGAATGGAGACAGAGGGAAGAGGGAGGAAAGAGAGTGAGAGAGATATCAAACATCTATCAAACATACTATTTTCTTTTTCACTACATTTGTTGATAGCAATTTCTTTTTTATTTATCTACGAAACAGGTCCGGCAACCATGAAAGTATTCAAAAAGGTGCATATGGAAGATTACATCGATCTATTCCGAGACTTTGAAATAAAGAAGCGAACCATCACTCCGCAGAAAGAGGGTAAAATCACATGCAAGATACCGATTGCACTGGTTGAGATGTACAAGGAAGTTACACAAAAGGTTCTGAAGGACACCATCAGTTCTTCTAAACATGCGAATCAAGTAATCGTGACCGGCGATAAACTGCGAATCGACGCCGAAGTGATGAAAGGTTTGTTTTCTGGCCCCGTGAAGAGCATTGTCAATCACGTCCGAGAATTACTGCGAAACCCGGCGGTGACCGGATGCTCCGCCATCTTGATGGTTGGCGGGTTTTCGGAATCTCCGATTCTCCAAGAGGAAATCCGGCGGGCGTTTTCCGAGAAAAAGATTATCGTTCCCGATGAGGCCGGTCTCGCAGTGCTGAAAGGCGCCGTTATATTTGGTCACAGTCCGAGGGCAATTGCGGAGAGGGTGTGTAAGTACACGTATGGTACTAACATTACTCACAAGTTCAGCGACGCATGTAGCCACCCTCCAACTCGACGTGAAAAGAATCGAAAAGGTGTGTTACGATGTCATGATATATTTGATGCACACGTACAGATCGGACAGACTGTTAAACTAGGGGAGGAACAGCCAGAACAAATATATTATACCCCCTATGATGATGATACTGAGATGTCGTTCAAAATGTACGCTTCATCGACAACCAAACCCTTCAGTACAACACAAGAAGGATGTCACAAGATTGGAGAATGTAAAATACCTATTGGAATATATAATGGGAAGAAAGGGTCCGTCGGTCTAAAATTGGTTTTTGGGGGAACAGAAATCGAGTTAGTACTTGAAGATAAGACGACTGGAAAGGTAACAAGGAAACGTGTGGACTTTCTCGGGTGATTCGTGCTACTAGCGGTTTCAAATAGGACAGATTCACTGCGTCTGATTGTACATAAATTAGTCGTTTCCGTTATTTGACTTGTTTTTAATTTTACATTTTTTAAAAAGATATGTCCCATGGCTTGAAATAAAACCCCACATGTGTCACAAAGCATACTGAAATACAGCTGTATTCGAGATTAAAACAACAAACAGTATCGTATAAAGGAAATTTGCTTGACTAAATCTCTGTACTGATCATAACATATTTCGCCATAAAAAAATTCATGTGTCATCGAATTTCGATGAAATGCAGATGGTATTTGTAGATATGCTTGAGTTATACTTATCAATAATATTAATGATTTAATCTAAAAGACCAGTCCATGCGTAGTATTTTGAGAAACTGCTTAAACACAGCTACTCGGAGGTATTCTTTTCAATATCAAACGTGCAAAATGAAATACCATGGGTGTATTTTTAGAACAATTGATATTTCTTGCTCTAATCCACACTGACCTCAATTAGGATTAAGAAGACATCAGATATCGGGCGATCTGCTAGTCAGGATGGGTCACTTTTACTGCGTGCAAGACTTTGTTGCTTCTCACAACCATCCTACTGGTTTGTTTTGCCAGCGTATCTCCGCTACTGTGTCTCTGTCCTATAATACTAATTGCTCTATTACACAACTGACAGAGGGTTCCTTCACTACAATTCGCACACTTTAAGATGGGATCGGAGGCTGCGACATATTCAGAGTCGTCGCTTGGTGAAGTAGATTTATAGTTTTTATATTGCCAAAAAGAATCAGATTTGTGTATCACATTTGTGATACGATAATGGTGTTCCCTTTTAAGGATTGTTTAAAACGGAATCGGTTTGTGTAGATCGTTTTTTTCGTGCGAGACTATCTAAAAGGTATCTAAAGAATTTTCGATTTCCGTTTCGCCGAACTGCTATGATAAGATGATTGTTGTAAATACTCTTTATAGTTTTTTAGTATTGCAGAATTGAATTGAAGCATCTTCTTAGAACAGAAACTTGGCCGAATTAAGACAAACTAAGATTCATGTAAGAGATTTGGATATTGCTGATAAATCCGCGATCTTTTCTCTCGATAAAACTGTTCCGGCCATTACAAATCTTATGTGTACTTTTATACTTTTACCCGGAGTAAAAGATAATCATAGAAATATTTTGTATTTGGCTGATTATACTGAAAGAAAATATAGATCTATTTATATGAGTTTCGTCAACCTAATTGTTCACGAAATTTTCCGTTTTCTGAACGTATATGTTCGGAATGTACGGTCATATATATGTATATACCACTAGCGCCGGTCTCGAGGTTTAGACCGGGCTAAACGATATATGTCCTTCCTCCAGCCCAAATCCTGTGCAAAAGCAATCAGTTTCTATTTTTTTTTATGGGTTTTACATCACATCAACGTTATTTCAGTTATGTAGCGATGCCCGACTCTTAATGATGGAGGAAGACCCCATACTCAACTGCCCATAGGGGCTGGTCAAGGCGGGTAGAACCATCGGCATTCCGTAAGTCAGCCGGGAGACTGCCTCTCATGAAAAATCAGTTTCTAAGATTGATTGGTGTCTTTTTTCAAATATTGTATGTTTAAATGTGAATAAACACATTATATTGTCGTAGTTATTTAGCGATAAGACTTACTATATACTACAGTGCATTCCGTTTCGGACACAACAACACTTCGAGGGTTTAATGCAAGACTATAGTTAGTGCTACACATACATGCAGCACTTACTATAGTCTTGCACTTCAAACCCTTGACTTATTCGTTCTGTATTTACTTTTACCCGGAGTTGAAGATTATTATATACAATGTAAATAAAAGTTATATTTGACTGAATGTAATGAAGAATAATGACGCCTTACGTGTTTATCTTCCCTGAGGAAGAAAATTTCCCTCTTCGAAGTTTAATAGAAACATTAAGCGGAGGTGGACGAAGACCCTTCCACATCCGTCCGGTTGGCACTCTTCCACATCCGTCAGGTTGGGACTCTTCCACATCCGTCAGGTTGGGACTCTTCCACATCCGTCCGGTTGGGACCCTTCCACATCCGTCCGGTTGGGACCCTTCAACATCCGTCCAGTGTGGACCCTTCCACATCCGTCCAGTTGGGACCCTTTCACATCCGTCCAGTTGGGATTCTTCCACATCCGTCCGGTTGGGACCCTTCCACATCCGTCCAGTAGGGACCCGTCCACATCCGTCCGGTTGGGACGGTAAAAGAGTGCATTTTCAGTTCATATCGGCTAACAAACATATGTCGGCATTCCACATACCACAGAGTAGTTAAAAAATTATAACCACTCCATAATACTGTAACCCGTTTGATCTAGCTACGAGGGAAAATGTGCTTGTTAAATTATATGGTATTGTCCCCATTTACATGTTTTTAAATTTGTATCGTAGAAGATAAGGTTTGCACGTGAGAACATTTGTTAACAGCGCATATGGGGTTTAGTTTTTGGACTAAGGGTGCGTCAGCACCTTAGTCCATTGAATTTAAATACCACTTTTTGAGGGTCGGTACTTTATCGATACACAAACAGCGGTCTGACCCAACATTTACTCATTAAACATCCGCCTTCACTGTGCGGACTAAACCTTCTTGGAACTTGGAATGTAGTCCGGATTTACTCGCTTTGTTTCGCCCTATATAATTACTGTCAAAATTATTACATGCTGCCCTTGACATTGAGCTGGTTTCCGGTATCAGTATCGAATGAACATGTCATTATATTGTATAAAAACATAGCATCTTCAGTCGGTAACATTTCGTACCCAGACGTTTAGAATAGTAAATATTCATTTACACTTACGTTCGCTGGACTTTTGCCCATTTAATTTCATTTATTTGTATAATGTCATTACTCTTGAGTTTCGCCCGTGTTCACTGTCTCTAAATATAGCTTTAAGACTTGGAACACATAGTGTGTAACGTATTGATTTGTGCTGCGAATGAAATTGCCATTGGAATCAAGATAATTACAGAAATGTTTATGGAAAGCATGTTTAACTTTGGATTGCTTCGATAGGTTGTTCTATAAATGTGAACACATTATCTTCCGCTGCAATAGATCCCACAGAAGAAAACCCACTCAATCTTCCCACTTTTTTTTTTTAAATTAAATGTAATCTAATGTGTTTTTGCCGCCGGCTATCACTTTTGATATGCTTCAGTGACATATTTCAGAAACTTGGGAAATGGGAACGGTTGAGACCATTTTATCCTCTCTAAATATTCGTTGCTGATGTTGTAATCTTGATTCACTATTATATCCAGCATTCAACCGGCTTCTTTTCCGTTTGAACAGCATGCTTTTAAACACAAATTTAGTTCTATACAGATACAACAGCACTGATGAGATAATTAACATGTAAATGTTCAGAATGAGGAATGCCTGTTGGACCGTATAGGTCTGTGTGTCGGTGAGTAAATTAATGGCGCCGGTCATCAAGTTGGCAATTAGAAAGAACAGCAGCCCGTTGTAGTTAATGGCTTGTAACAGCGAACACGATCGGTCATCTTCCATAGACGTGCCTGGAAAGTTAACAAAAAGGAAATATTAGATTTTATACGATACACATGTGGTATCTCCGCAATGTATTGCATGTCTATTTGCTCACAACGTTTGCAGAAGTACGAAGTACCAAAATGTTCTTCGAACACATTTGCGACCTAAGCGAGCGAGTATAAGCCCGTCTTCCCCTACCTTAAAAAAAACAACGCTATTTCTTTGAAATTCCTTGACGAGGCGCTATAGAAATGTCACCGGACCGCTATACTGGCACAACGTTTGATAGCGCATATTATTTCAAGTGTTGACCACTAAGTCCCATCGCTCTTAACTCATTACCACCTAACCCCATATTTTACGTCCTGCAAAAGACGACTTTCAAAAAGCATTGTGACAAAAGTAGGAATTGCTTGTCACAAGCAATTTCTCCTTTTGCCACAATGCCTTTTCAATCTATTCACATATCACAACAGCCGATCTGAATGGTTTTTCACATGTTTACAAAGCTTTCCTTAACTCGTCTTCAAGAAAAAGAAATGTCGTCTGCTAGTGGTAAAGAGTTAACAGGGTGAACGTAATTGGTAAAGAGTTGGTAAGGTGAATGTATGAATCAAAAGCATTGACATCAGAAGTTACACGTTTGTTCGACGGCAATGATCGCCTTTTTCGTTAAATTTTGATTTTTATAATCAGTACACATATGGATTTGCTTCACTCTTTAAATCAGTTATATGTTCAAACCTCGAAAGGTAAGAAGATATGGTTCCCAACTTCGCATACAGAGGTCTTAAGTTTGAGACAAGGCTCGGCAATATTCATTACAATATATCACATGGGTGAAAGTGTTCAGGATTATTCCTGAATTTCAGGTTTTAGACTTTTTGTTCCTATATAATGCTATAGCAAAAATGCCTTTTCAGGATAATGGACTACAGATTTCAGGATTTTGAAGTTCTTTCATTTTCACCCATGAATAATCAGTAAATATAGAGCCCTAGCCTACCACTGGGGGATCCAAGAAAGCCGTGATATAACTGAAATATTGTTGACACGACGTTCAACACCATAGTATAACATTTGAACACAGTCATTGCGACATTATTTACAGATATTTGACAACTGATAAATTGTGGTCACGTGGAAAAGCAGTCGGTAGTTGTTTATAGTAAGGTGCAGTTCTTGATACTGTTGTACTAAACAACTTGAGGAATGTATTTGCGTAAGTAAAAAATGATAAACATGGATGGTTTCTTAAAATGAAGGTACAACATTGCAATGTGACTCGTCATTTGAAGCGTCTCGAAGATACAATTCCAACGATGTGGTTTTTTTTGCAATATGTCTTAACAATCTGAACACATCGGGTTTATCCAATGAAAACACCTCTGAAATAATAGGGACGACGCCATAGTGTGTCCCGCGAGAATGACGTCACCTTTCTTGCGTTTTTAAAAATAGATCTTAAATGTGAAATCTTAAAAGTCATTAAATTTGATTGAGGAAACAACTAAACATGTCACAACAACAATTTCGGCATTTGGTATGAGTTACTGATAAAAAATGATTTAAAAGGATGTCCAACATTCCATACACATTGAACTACTTAACGTGCACGATTAGAAAATGTGTTAATTGCCGGATGCCGATTTACCCGAAAAATTGTAACCCTACACTTATATCCGAGGTGTATTTCACAGCTCACGGAAATACCCGAGTAGTTCTGATTGATGTCTCAACCTACCATTGAAATAAGAGTGAATATTATTTTTAATTCATGCAAATCTTAAGGATGTTCTCTTAAGCGTATAATTCTTAGTAAAACGGTACCCAGGTACATGAACGCATTTGCCGAACACTGCGATAATGAGATTTGTCGTTAATCGACATTTATCAAGTTATTGAGGGGAGTCCGTTTTTCTACGACCTTTTCTGATTCTAACAATACATAATGGGGGAGCGGTCAGTTTTTGATAGTGTGTAAATTTTATTCAACAATATATGCCATAAAGATTTCTAATTGTCAAAATATTTATGGTCAAATCTGTCAAAATGCTATCAGTTATTGTATTTACGGCCCATCTTCATTAGACTGAAATACAGCTTAAACAGCGCATAACCTCAATACAAACAACAATACTTTAACCCTTTCCCAAACAATAACCACATTTGACCACTTTGTTGCAGACGACTTTAGAAAACATTGATGGAAAAGGAGAAATTGCTCGTAACGAGCAATTTTTCCTTTTCTCATAATGTTTTCTGCCCTATCACAAGATTATTCTCCAATTTCATCACATTTTGAAATGTCGTCTGCAAGCTCTTTCAATTTGAGACAGTGAAAAATGTGTTGTTTGGGAAAGTGTTAACGTTTACCTTCTGCCGTTGTGACAATATGCCTGAAGTATGTGAGAACAATGTCGAACACCAGACCTTGTAGCATTAATGTTGACGTTACACCAATCTGAAACAATAAACAGTAGATATGTTTGAGATCAATCCCCCTTCAAAAATTGAATTTCTCATATTGAGTTTATGTCGGACCGAATGTTAGCAGACGCATGTGCTATTTCATTTTCGGTGTCATTTAGCCTTTTCCCAAACAAAAACGATATTTGACCACTTTGTTGCAGACGACTTTAGAAAACATTGTGGGAAAAGGAGAAATTGCTCGTAACAAGCAATTTCTCCTTTTCCCACAATGTTTTCTACCCTTTCAGAAGATTATTTTCCAATATTTATCACATTTTGAAATGTCGTCTGCAAACTCTTTCAATTTGGGACAGTCGAAAATTTGTTATTTGGGAAAGGGTATTTGCAGAAGTAAATGAAATAAAACTGAAAAAAAAATGTTGGCACCTTTAATCCAAGTGAATTGTTATGCCTACATTTTGAACAAATCAAATTAAGTCGACATGTAATTTCTAATCGGAAGCATAGCTCAAGTGTCTGGTGCTTCTTGTCTTCAAATGGAAATAAATGCGAATAAGTGTAGAATCGAAGCTCAAAGAAAACTTAACTGTATGAAACGGAAAAATGAAAAATTGTATTGAGATTGGAAAATTGTTTTCTATTTCTAAATCGTCTTTACTACTTACGATGAAAAAGGCATACGATAAGTTGGCAAATTTTCTGGACGGCCGCTCTATATATATGGCAGTTACGTTCATCAGTAACCATGACGATCCACACACAGTAGCTATCACCATGGTAACGCGACAGTACTCGGAAATTGTTTCTCTGAAATGAATGGTTGAATGTACTTATTCGTTGCTTTGTAATTTGTATAGAAGAATTTGAAACGAGAATTATTTTTTTTGCCAAACAAAATATGTATCGTTCAAAATAAGGCTGCAGTAGCTGTAACTGCAATGCTAAATTCACAATTCACTGCAATTCACTAGAATACCTTTTCAAATTCATTTATAGACAATTATATAACATCAAGGGAAATCTAAGGAAAATGTTACCCTACACTGCACAACTTTCATTTGACACAAACAAATGCTCCTCATATATCAACGGCGATGTTTAGTTCGGTTTTATATTTACCAAAATATAAATCATTGGGCTTAGGACTGTATTGAGGTTGGCTTACTTTTTCCTCAACAAGACCCTGCCAATCTGTACGCCCACGAAATATATCGCCAAGAACCCGACCGAGGACACGATTCCTTCCCTGTTCGACTCCAGAACCCCTCGTCTCGCCCCGTTACCATCGAAACCAAACAACACGAAATCGTGAAGATATGTGTTAGACAGGGCGAACTGGTATGTACAGATGATGGCTGGTCCCAGCAGGCAGTGTACTCGGCGCGGTGTTATACACAGGAGCAGTGTGGATCCCGTCTGAAGGTTTGAGAAAAGAAATGGCTACAGCAGTTAACCCTTTACCATTAATCCACATTCGGCGCGAGTGCTGGTTATGTATCCAGTTATAAAAACTTGTTTCACAACCGATGTAAAATGCATAAGTTTAAACTAAACGCCAAATCTTTAACTGTCCCGAATTGGAAATGTTTGCAAACGACGTTTCAAAATGTGATGAAATTGAAAAAAAGACTTCTGATAGGGCAGAAAACATTAAGAGCAATTTCTCCTTTTCCCATAAAGTTTTCCAGAGTCGTCTGCAACAAACTTGTCAATTGTCGTTTTTGTTTGGTAACGGGTTTAACAAGGTGTAATACATTTCAAAAAGTTTCAAAACGTAGTATTTGTTATCTTCTCACAGGACGCAAATCTTGCAGACATTTCTTTATAGGAGGTCTCTAAATAAGAAGCACATGTTATGAAGGTCCTCTATGCTTTATTCACCTTAATGATAACAACATACATAAAGTTAAGATTCATCGAAAAAGAGAGCAATGTTGTTTTAATCATTTCCATCTCATAAGTATGTAAGATCTAGTCCACAAACATAAGCTCGTCACTTCAAAAATGGCGATGAATACGTTTTTCGCGGTTCTATCTCGACAAACTCCGCGCAGGATTAATTCCCTTTACCACACTTCAGTGCAGTAACGAAATGAAAAGGGAGATCATTGCGTAGGAGAATGCTATTTCGGTAGCAAGTTTGACAATATCGATTTGTCTGGGGGGTTTAAAAGGCATGTTTTCTTATTTATAACAATTTGTCTTTAATTGCACCAAGCGACTTTGATGGCTCGACACGGTGTGCTTTTTGCACACATTTGACCAATCTTCAAAACGTCTTTTTATACTAAATGATGCTGTACAATATGACAGCCTTTCGACCATGTACTATCAACTCAAGCTCTTACAGCTTGGCAGATTGGCATACACACAGGTTAACTTTTCACTTGTCTTCATATCGCATTGACATAAATATTCAGCGAGCAATAGTAGAGCTGTAAAGCTGTGTCATGAAATGACCTTTAGTCTTTTCGTGTGAAAATTAATACAATCACATGGTTGCACGATAATTCCGAAACTGTTTTCGATATGCCGCATCATGATTGGTTGTGCAGCGGATAATGTATATTTATCGAGTAAACCAATTGATGCACTTAAACCAACTTCGCCAGAACAAAGAACCAATATTTTCATTCATTAAAGTTGTTCATCGCGTCAATAGTATTTTGTTTAAAAAACATTTCCCTACTTATAAATGATGGAGGAAGACCCCTATCTTTACTTCCAATAACGGCCAGACGAGCTCAGGTATAACCATCGCCATTCAATAAGTCATATAAGTTCAAATAACATATACTGTACTCCCATCTAGTTGGATATCCTCGTACAGTGACCGGATTGGGTTGGGTATCACCGAAAGTGACCGGATTGGGTTGGGTATCACCGAAAGTGACCGGATTGTGTTGGATATCACCGAAAGTGACCGGATTAGGGTTGGATATCCCCTTACAGTGACCGGATTGGGTTGGATATCACCGTACAGTGACCAGATTGGGTTGGATATCCCCGTACAGTGACCGGATTGGGTTGGATATCACCTAAATGACCGGAATTGGGTTGGATACAACCTAAAGTGACCGGGTCGGGTTGGATATCACATAAAGTGACCGGAATTGGTTACATACCCCCATACAGTGACGGGATTATTTTGCATATCCCCGTACAGTGACCGGATTGTGTTGCATATCCCCGTACATTAACCGGACTTGATTGGATATCACAGAATATTGACCGGATTGGGTTGGATATCACAGAGAATTACCCGATTGGGTTTTTCCTTACAGTGACCGGATTGGGTTTGATATTACTAAATGTGACCGGATTGGGTTTGATATCACCGTACAGTGACTAGATTGGATTGGATCTTTCCTTACATTGACTGCATTGGGTTGGATATCATCTTAAAGTGACCGGATTGGGTTGGATATCACCTAAAATGACCGGCATTGGGTTGGATATAACCTAAAGTGACCGGGTTAGGTTGGATATCACATAAAGTGACCGGAATGGGTTACATACCCCCATACAGTGACGGGATTATTTTGCATATCCCCGTACAGTGACCGGATTGTGTTGCATATCCCCGTACATTAACCGGACTTGATTGGATATCACAGAATATTGACCGGAATGGGTTGAATATCACAGAGAATGACCGGATTGGGTCTTTCCTTACAGTGACCGGGTTGGGTTTGATATTACTAAATGTGACCGGATTGGGTTGGATATCACCGTACAGTGACTAGATTGGATTGGATCTTTCCTTACATTGACCGCATTGGGTTGGATATCATCTTAAAGTGACCGGATTGTGTTTGATATCACATAAAGGGACCGGATTGGGTTGAATAACACCGTAAATTGACCGGAATGGGTTGGATATCACCTAGAGAGACACTATATGATTGGATATCATCGTTAAGTGACCAGATTAGTTTGATATCACCGAAAATTACCGGATTGGATTGGATTTCACCATACAGTGACCAGATCAAATCTCGGTGATATCCAATGCAACGGCTCTAGCAATAACCGAAACCACACAACTTACCTTGACCACGGCCAGAGTGAAGAAGAAATTCCAATGTACGCCGTATTCTTGTACCGGTACATGATAATCCGCCATTCCGGTCAGATAGAACCGGGCAAACCCGAGAATAAACAGCGGTATAGTGTCACCAAACGCTTTCTTACAGGCTGACCAAAGGCTGGAAAAGTGGGGAGATTCAGAATAACTTGATATCGAACAAATAACAGCTTAACCCTTTACCAATATAACAATGACGACATTGGACCAGTTTGGTGCAGACGACTCTGGTAATTAAAGAGCAATTTCTCCTTTTCCTGCTATGTTTTCTGCCCTATCGGATGATTATTTTACAATTTTATTACATCTTTAAATGTCGTCCGCAAAGTCTTTCGATTTGGGAAAGTAGAAATGTTGGTAAAGGATTGATATGAAATAAAAACGATACAAACGTAATTAGTCCTTATATCCTGTATGTTAATATCCTTCAGGTCTAGACGAACAAAATGCCCCCACAAACAAAATTTGGCTAATTATAAAAACGTTTATCAGTGAAATGAAAATCGTTTGCTAGCCTCCGTTTGATTATTTAAAGTCTTTTTTAATTATAGTGTCAGCCCTATTGAAAGGGCCAACCAGCTTTGGCTTATGAGACACTTTTCACTGATTTTACCAAGTGCCTTGATTAAACTAAATACATACCTGCTGAAAGGAACTTTGTTTCTCGCCTCGGGTGACACAATAGCGTTAGACATCACGTAAAACCCAAGTCCTGTATCCATAAGAGCTGTCCCATACACACGTGACTTCATAAAATACACGGGATAAATCTGGAAATCCACGGCCAAGATTGCGAACCCAGTAAATATGTTTGTATATGCCCGGAAGTAGGAAATAAAAGGAGTGTTGACCATCGGCAACCCGAAGAACGGAAGTGAATTCCTTGCGCATGCGTAGCTTGGTTTGAGTAGACCATACATCACCATAAGTAAGATTGTACCGGATGTTGCTATGATGAAATACATCGCTTCTTCGTGTAGGATCGTCTTCATGCACTCTACAGGCAGTATAATCATCACGAAATCTACTAGCAGGACGGTCCTGTAAATAAAATGAAATATATTTCAGTTCATACTTATTTATTTTACAAGTTCTTACAACTAAGATTAAAAGCTCTCGATTCTGCTTCCTGGATACATAACCAGCACTCGTGCCAAATGCGGATAAATGAAACGTCGTAAGGCGGAACCCCCTCCGGCGCTCTATCCATGGATCGCTGTCCTCCCTATTAAAGATCATTTACGGTCATAACGAGTATGACTTAAACCTTTTACAAGCAAGCACAAGTACAGTGCGTATGCCGGCCATTATGGCGTGTTCGGATGGTAATTCCTTTAAAAATAGTCATTATTCTGCCATTTGAGACTTTTCTTGTAAGAATCCTTTGAGAAAAGGCGCAACCATGTGGTGTGAGTTGGTTCCCATTACGTATAATATAATCATAATTTATGGGCACATGTCGGTATTGATTATTTGATTTCTATTCATTCGTATGGATATGTCTATTAACATGCACAATTTAACATAATGAACTATCATCACACGTGGATATTAATAACATCAAACCTATTTATTTACATCGATTGTGAAGCAAGTTCTTACAACTTAGATTAATCACTCTCGGTTCTGCTTAAAAATAGAAAAAGATAACTTTGTAGAGTTTATCAGCTACAGATCACAAAAGTGATGTCACGCTTCTGAGTTAAAATTTATACTAATGTACTAAAATCCACATAATTCCGTTTCAATGACTATTCGTCAGCGTATCATAACATGGTACAGCTGTTGTGAAGTTTAAAAGTTATCAATTTTTAATTCTGGAAACTCCTCACATCTGTGAAGATGCACCTTATCAACTTTCAAATTTGCAGAGGTGTCGATATCGGTACGAAACACTTATTGACCATAGACTGAGTTAAGTGAAGTATATCATTCGTTTAAGTGTATCCAAACATGACTTACCAAAAGCGCCTGTTGTTGAACAAGGCTGATTTCGAATTGAAGACCGCCAGCAGGTTTCGAACCATGGACGGGAATGTAGCTGATACGATGATGAGGACCACAAACCAGGCGGACGTTCCGCCGACCCCGGTTCGAACCTCCTCCTTGTTCACGGGTCCGAACTTGTCCGTCCTCATGATTCAAGTACGGTTAAAGGCTGGCCTCTCTTCTAATCAAGACCCCATACCTAAGTATATAGTTGTATTATAAAATTAGAATATAAATTTATGGTATAAAGGGAATGCATCGTTATATAATGGATTCCATTGTATCACATTTCTTCAGAGCCCTAGCATGTTACTGGCGAAACACATGAGAGTCATATATATAACTAGATCTTGTTGACATGGTGTTGAACTTCATAAGAACAAAGACGCAAAAATGCAATTACAATTCTATCATCAAATATAGATCACATCATGTAATGCGACGACTTCATTAATGGTTAGACTTGATATTTGCCGATCTGGAGTATCGAACCAAGGACCCTAGTATTCCATGTCTTCAGACGGAACAAAGTACTAAGCGAACATATTCTATCACAACTCAATATGTTGATACTTAGTCTGTCTCTGTAAGAAACGATCTAAAATGAAACTGACAGAACACATTTGTTAACGACTTGCTCACAATGAGGTAATTCTCTTTTTGTCACAATAGTTTCACTGGTTTCAAAAAGATTCCTGGAACATTTATTCTTAGCAGGGAAGCATTAAGTTGTTGTTCTTGTTGTTTGTTTACTTTGCAATAAGAAAAACATTTAGATTATAGTGAGAAATGATGATGTCTTCTTGATAACAGGTTATGTACCTACTGTTTTCTATAAATGACAAATACCGGCTTATTAGGCGGGTCTCTGGCCCCGGAAAATATTTTTTTCTTTTACCCCGAAAGGTAGAAAATTTCCGCTGGTGCCAGGGTGTAGAAGAGGTATAGAGATGTCAATTTAGGGGGGATGCCAAAAATGAAAGTGGTGCAGATTTTCTCTACGGTCCATTTTGTTACCCCACCCACCCTAAAACAATGATATTTTTGAAAAATCAAAAAATCAATTTGGTTTTTTCCATGAACCATTATAAACAGACTTTACATATTGTCTTAAGATATTTTACTTTATTTTTGGGTAAGAATAAGTAGTTTTGATGAAAACATGGATATAAGTCCTTTAAACGTGAAACATTTAAAGCAGTACTTGCGCTAATATACACTCAAATTGTGAAAGTTCTTGAATAATTGAGAATGCACTCAAACGGACTTTAAATTCCCTTTTACAGAGGAATTGAGAAGGTAACACATTACTATGATGCTTTTAAAAGAGTGATTACTCTAAGGTTTGTTTACAAATAGCGTTAAAACTAGGTCAACCGAGAAACTCCAGGAACCAATAAACCCCGAAAAAATCTCCATTTTGAATGTTCACGTTGTTAATATTGGATAAATGACAGTATTTTTATGTGTTTCACGTGATTTTTCTAACCAGGTGATCGCCACTCGTTAATCTGAGCCCTCCTTGCTATTTCAGATGTTACTTAAATGTAAACTATGAAGTTAAATTGGTGGGCACCGAATTTGCAAAAAAAAATAGCACTTTGAAAAATAAATAATAAATAGTGCAGGCGTTATATTGTCTTGATCAAGTGGTTTTTCGCTATGTTTTAACATATTCTATCTTAATCTGTAACTCATTTTACCCAGTTTTGCAGTTTTTCTGAGCGCTAGTTTGCTTTTAAAAGAAAGCGTGTAGCATACTCGTGCATAATTTGCCAAAATGACACCAATGAGCCTATCAGAAATACACCAAGTCAAGGAGTCTAAAGCTGTTTTGATACACTACAGAGCTGAGATGAAGCTGTGGTAGTGACACAAAAAGATAGTTTGACAACATTGTTAACAAATCAAGTTGTGTCCTGAAAATGAGTGACCCAAATAAGGAAATCATTTTGCACAAAAGCTGCTATATTACATTTACAAGCAATCACCATACATCGAGGCTTAAACAACAAAACCAGGACAACGATTCAAAGGGTCTATATTATTTTATGAAGGTGTTCATTCAACTGGAAAGATCTTTGCATTTTTTTGTGAAAAGAAATCGTACAAGAAAAACAAGCAGTTGATCGATATTGCAACATTCTAATTTTGCAAAACATTAGAGAGCAGAACAAGAGAAGGGTGTGATACACATTTCGACTGCAAAGTGGGTGATTATAGCAAACTTATTGCCAATGAAGCTAACTATCACAGAGAATTTCACAGCAGGTACATTAAGCAAGATGGAGGAGGGCAGTGGTCAAAGGGTAGAGCCTCAGCCTCGGAACTTGAGTGTCATGGGTTTGAATCCCGTGAGTAGCGGAATCTGCCCTGCAACCTTTTATTTATCTATATTCAGCGTGAGCACTGGTTATGTATCCAGGAAGCAGAATCGAGCATGATTTATCAACATTGTAAAATCTTGTTTCACAATCGATGTAGAATAAATAAGTTTAAACTAAGCAATATGTCACAGAGTGCAGTAGCATTAACAATGAAAATGTGCACAATACAGCACTGGAGAATCTTATCAGTGAAATACATCCAGATCTTACTGTTTTGCTGCATAAGTACCACACCTGTTGAGTAAATCAATGCCAATAGAGGAAGAAAACACGTTGGGTACAATAATCTCAAAGCCATACTTGAGTCAATTTATGCTCACAGATTTTCTTAAATCACATCTAAAAGGGAATTCTGACATAATTGTTGATAATGATCTTGGACTTGAAAACGTTATCAACCATGCAGCAAACCTAAACAGGGGCAGTAACTTTACAAAGCTAAAATCTGATCTGTTAGGAGAGAATGAACCAATACCTCAGTGTGATTTTGTTTTCATTCTGCACTGTTACTGTGATTTAAGAAGTGTGACTTAAATTGAATTGTATTGAAGTTCAGCCTCTCGACCCTTCTATGATGACCATTGAATAAGAGGAGAAAATAGTGCCACATGAGCTCTCTATTTTTCTTGCTTGGATTCTTTTGGCCGAGGAAAATGTGAAACTGGAAACTGTCCTACATAAAGGAGAAGTGTCCCTCACTGCATCAAAAAAGTGTTGTTGATATGTCAAGATATCTTTTATACAATCAGGTAGTAAATGCAAGATACCAAAGCATATACATGTGTAGTACTTGGTTTTGCAATCCACCAGCTCATGCAGTCCTAAGGAGCAATTGCATTGGTGAATAAAAATGGACATAGCATCAGCTATGATGAATTAGAACGCATAGACACTTGTTGGGCTATTACTGTGGACAAAAAGTAGTCCCTGTAGCTGCAAACATTACATCATGTGTTACAATTTGGGCAGCTGGAGATGACTTCAACAGAGCTACAGAGTCACTTGATGGTAAACACCTGGCCATTGTGAAAATGGTTATGTATCAAGTTGACAGCAACAATAACCCAATGCATGAAAACAGCAGGTCACCCGTGAGGACCTCTGAGATACTGGAATGTCCCTGAAAATTACGTGGTCCATTGCATTTTTACGGAAAGACCATCACATGGTGGTTCTTTTTCTGCTCAGAGGAGTACAGAAATGAAAGAGCCTTAGACAACTTATTTGTAACTGAATTGCTAATGATATCCACCAAACTGTTTAAAATGGACATTGATTGCCTTGAAAATTAACTGCCAGGATGGACAGTGTTTATGCAAAAGTGAGTCACAAGTCAAGCAATCCTAAAATCCAAAACTGGTTATTATCCAATGATCCCAGCCTCTGCCACAAAATACAATACTATCTACACCTTCAAGAGAATGTTCCCAGCCCTTGGTCCAAACTTGACATATGTCACATATATGATAAAGCTCGCTTGATCAAATGGAAGAATATGAATGAGTTCCAAAATGATAAGTTGGAAATGGGGGAATGTACAGGGTCATGAACTTCATGGGTAATAAAGGAAAGATTATGGAGGAGAATGGATTGGAAGATGTTTTTGTGGAATTAAATGTGTATGACCCTAATGTTGTACAGGTCATCCTAAAAAGAAAATCAAACAACAGAGAAATAAGAGTTGAAAGAATCTGTGAACAGATTGAAATAGAAGGCATTTGGGGAATGGTGCTCATGCAAAACAAACTGCCTGTCGCGACGATGCAGTTGCTGAAAAAAAGACTGGTGTTCTGGTTTTCCAATGCATGTCTGTGTGATGATGAACATGTATAAATAGACTAGAACATTTCTTGTATTCAGAGAGTGATGAAGATGATAAAGCATCAGACATGACGTGAAATCAACACAAAAACACATAAGGAAACCTTAAGACAGAGTAATATAAATAAAGTAACCAGGTTTGAAATGGCTTAAAATGACAAAACCAACGTCTTCAAATGATAATTCATTGGGAGATAACAATGAATGTAAGCTATGCAAATAATGTGTACATAATGTGTGCGTTTTGTAAGATACTCATATAATTGCAAATATGACGCTTTTTTTTGATAGGGCAATACATGCAGTACATAATGCGGAAGCATCTCTAATTAATCTTAGGCTAAGTGTTGATTTATACATTGTAAAAAGAATTCACAAAGCTGCTCCATGAGCTTTTCATATTAATTTAGCGCAATATTAAAAGATCACGAATTTCATCAACCTTATGTGACCATTCATGGAGGCCGCCGGTTTTTTTTTAATTAATATAAGTTCTGGTTCATAAATGATTTCAAACAAAATCTAATGTTGTGACCACTTTGTTTAACAATATCTGTCAGAAAACTTATAAAGATTTTCACAAACAGAATGTGTTGATGGTATACAGTAACATAAGTGCCAATGCCAACTACAAGTAACCACCCTGTTGCTATACATTTTAGTTCAAGTGAGTCGAAAAGTAGGCGTTTATATGTAGCATATGCAAGCATATGATATTGCCCTCGGCAAACTTATTAAAATCAAACTGTTTTAAGGAAAATTGCATAAATCTAGATCAAAAACTACATGAATTAGTCTTTTACTCAATATATTACTCAATATCTTGTAAATACATAGTGCTCATGTGAAATTGTTGAATAACATTTTACAAAAAGACGCAACAAAAGCAACAGGAAAATGTCAACATTGACATTCAAATATCTATTTTTGATAAGCAAGGCCTCAAAATACCAATATATTATATATCCCATGCAAACTAATTAGTTTCAATGATGTTAATGGATGATAAGAATGGTAGAATGGGCAATTGGTATATATAAGTGATGTAAAGAAAAAGAACAAAAGCAAATGACGGTCATGTTACAAAACTTCATTTTTTAAAAATCTGCACCACTTTCAGAAGTGGCATCCCCTCTAGAACTTTCAGGGATACTTTAGGCTATTTAAAAACACCAATGAAAATTTTCTACCCTTTGGGGTAAAAGAACTTCTTTTTTAAGCCTCTTTTCGGGCCTCAGATTCCCGCCTATATGTTTTCATACCAAAATGTAATAAGGATTTGTGCACAGACCTGTTTCGTTTATGAATTTACAGGGACGCATGTTTTTCCTTTATATCTAGACCTAGTTAATTTGTAAATACAACATATACCGGTTTAATAGTTTTTAATTAAGTCGTCTTCTAACCAGATAGTATTAACGTTCCTTTTTTAGATATATCGCATTTTTTCTTTGAAAACCATCACTATAATATTAATAATCATTTCCAAAACAACAAATTTTTGACTGTCCCAAATTGAAAGAGTTTGCAGAAGATATTTCAAAATGTGGTGAAATTGAACAATATTCTTCAGAAAGAGCAGAAAAAAACCTTGTTGGGAAAGGAAAAATTGCTCGTTACGAGCAATTTCTCCTTTTCCCACAATGTTTTCTAAAGTCGTCTGCAACAAAGTCGTCAAATGTCGTTATTGTTTGGGAAAGGGTTAACATCGTTTCTAAACTTATGTCCTTTTTACTAGTCGATACAACTGTATACTGCTTATTTGTGATGAAGATGTTTTCTTGTCTTGGGTACTGTATTTTGTAATCTCCTTTTTTGAAGGGTCCATTTCTTTTTATCCTGTTTTTTTTTTTTCTTGAATCTTAAAGTATTCAGATTCTTCTCTTATCCATAATGAAGTGACATTTCAATTTATGGAATGAAGTTCTATGTTGTAAATATGTTTTATGATTGTACAATGATGGATATAAATGATATTACTTCTACTTACATGTCCGTATCCAAACTGACAAACTAATATTAGAAAGTTAACAGTAATACATAATACGAATACTTTAAATCCAGGTACCGTTGTATTTAAACTTTATCGAATTAGTATACCAGTTCATATAATGGGGTTAAATCTAATCCCTTTGGTAATTCCGTTTAATATGTTAAATGTTTACATAAATACTTCCAATAAGTTAATACCATGCAAGCTGTAGATTAAAACCGCGAAAGCAAATTGATTTTACCATTTTCTCACATTACTTTCAACCATAATTACAAAGAAAAGGTCTCTGTAAACACCTGTAAAGGTTATGGCGGAAATGATCTTCAAAACTCAATTATTTTCTCTCGTAAATGTGTCTTTCATAGAACGTTAAAAGTTTGTTGTTAAATGGCCTACAAATCTTTTTTGTAAACTTAGGTTTGGGTAATTCACGGATAACCTTTTTAAATTACTTTCAAGGTAATGAAAGAATGGGAAATACCGATTGACCGCGGAGTGTTATTCATTCAAGTACGACATTATCTACTGATAAAAAAACATTGTGGAAAGAGGGAGTCTTACAATAAGGAAAGTAAGACAGCTACATATATAGCGCACATTTTTCTGTGGGAAAGCTTTCTTCTAGCGGGGATTTGACAGCCTCTCTGACCTCGTAGTTAAAAACTAAAAATCGATTGATAAGGATTTGAGAGATATTAGAGTACGTCTAATGACTCGGGGCCTCTGTAGTCTAGAGGTTAGAACTTGGATCCGTATGTGTTCATATCTCGGCAGCCTTGTATTTGTATTTTTGTGAGAGGTAGTGTCCGATGGGCTTATTGGATGTCGATGGTTCTACCCACTATAGTCAGGTGTTACGGATAGTTTAACTTTTGGTGTTCCCCAATCGCGGATGATCCTGGCATCGCAATATAACAGAAATAATGTCAATACAAACCAATAAAACAGACTTTGGGGCTGAGTCACTGAATTCATTTTGTTAATTTTGTACCGTATCAGCTTCATGTGTTTAGGCCATGGGCCAAGAACACTTTTGCTACCCCCCCACCCCCCTTGGGGGAATTTTGAAGGTTATGTTTTATTGAACCTTAGGCTATAGGGCATACGCAGACGAAAGATTGCAAAGTTCCGTTGGGGCTTAACGGAGTTATGGGACTTTGAAAATGGGCTTATCAGTAATATATAGCCTATATGAGAAAATCTTTAAAGGTCTTTTCCTCTTGATCCATAGGACGTAGAGCTTTGATATTTAGTATATACCATAATATACTGGTCCTCTACCATCTTTGTTCAAATCATGACCGCTGGGCCAAAAATGGCCCAGCTCCAGAGGCTTATCAGATTTACATTGCCTTAATTATGTATGAAAAGGTTTAAACGTTTTTGTTTTCTTAGGATCAATTTGACCAATAGTTTTGATTTTTGGTATGAAGCATTATATATTGGTCCTCTTAAAATTTTGATAAGATGATAACATTTGGGCCCTAAATGGCCCCGCCCTAGGGGCTTATCAGTTTAACATAGCCTTATATATGAAACTATTTAAAAATCGTCTTCTCTGGAGCCATAAGTTCTAGAGCTTTGATATCTGGTATGTAACATCATCTACTGACCCTTTACCATCTTTGTTCAAATCATGACCGCAGGGCCAAAAATGGCCCCACCCTAGGGGCTTATCAGTTTTACATTGCCTTAATCATACAGAAAAAGGTTTAAAGATCCTTTTCTTATTGTCCATTTGACCTAGAGTTTTGATATTTGGTATGTAGCATCATCTATTGGTACTCTGCAAATTTTGATAAGATGATGACCTTTGGGCCTTAAATGGCCCCGCCCTAGGGGTTTATCAGTTTTACATTGCATTAATTATATAAAAAAGGTTTAAAGATCTTCTTCGTAAGGTCCATTTGACCTAGAGTTTTGATATTTGGTATGTAGCATCATCTATTGGTACTCTACAAATTTTGATAAGATGATGACCTTTCGGCCTTAAATGGCCCCGCCCTAGGGGCTTATCAGTTTAATATATAGCCTTATATAGGAAAATATTAAAAAAATCTTCTTTTCTGGAGCCATAAGGCCTTAAGCTTTGATAGCTGGTATGTTGAATCACCTTTTGATCCTCTTCTAAATTTGTTCATATCATGACCAAGGGGTTTAAAATGGCCCCGGCCTGGGGCTTGTCAGTTTTACATTGCCTTAATTATATAGAAAAAGGTTTAGATCTTCTTCTTAAGGTCCATTTGACCTAGAGTTTTGATATTTGGTGTGTCGCATCATCTACTGGTCTTCTACCAAGTTTGTTCATTTCATAACCACCGGGCCTACAATGTTCACACCCCATGGGCTTATCAGTTATACATGGCAGTATGTAAGAAATCTTTAATAATCTTTTTTTTTCTGGAGCAATTTTGCCCAGAGCTTTGATAATTTGTATGTAGCATCATCTACTGGTCCTCTACTAAGATTATTTTAATCATGACCGCTTGGCTTTAATGGCCCGCCCAAGGGGCTTATCAGTTATAAATAGCAGTTTACAAGAAAATCTTTAATACTCTTCACGTCGACACTCTTTAGACAGCTTTTTGAGACTGTCTGTATCATTATTTAATTAATTATTTCCTTTCCCAAAGAGATTAGAATTCACAATAAATTGTAATTTCTTACTTATCTAAAACCTACCAAAAAGATATCAGTAGCATTAAGTCATTACAAACTTTGTTACTATTATCATTCATTCATTCATTTATTACAAATCCATTTTAACCTGTATATAATTCAATGTATATTATCAACATCATCATTATGCACGCTAAATGACATTAACTGTCGGTGCACCTTCAAACACCATTCATTCATGAATCTTCTGGAGCCATCAGACCTAGAGCTTCGATATTTGGTATGTAGCATCATCTACTGCTCCTCTACCAAGTTTATTTATATCATGACCCCTGGCCTAGCATTGCCCACCCTACATGAAGCCCCCTCCTGAGGCATATCAGTTTGACTTGAATGTTTGTAGGAAAATATTAAAAATCTTCTCCTCAGCAGTCGAACATTTAACTGAACAACTGGCATCATCGCCTGTTTGTTCCGTAATTTTCAACATCCAGGTTTTTGGTCAGGTAACATGTCAAATCGTCTAGACTGTATTGAGTAAATGCAAACCACTATCTCTTTTTTTCGTTCTTTGCTTGAAATCATTTCGCCCTTTGGTGATATTGGCCTGGATAAAGGATAAAAGTAACTTCATAATTATCCAACATTCGCAGATAATGATGGACCGTGCTTGCAAAATTTCAGGAAGGCGCTTTTTCTAGTCATATAATTGTCAACCCTGGACCAATATAATCAATTGTTGCTGTATTTTAACTGAATGACTGTTTAAATGGCAAACAATAAACGTTGTAATATACAAACAAAACTAATTTATCTGGGCACATGTATTAAACTTGTATTAATAATTAATTATCATTAAAATAGGGTGGGACAATGGGTCATGAATTGAATTACACATTGAAGATTTGCAAACATTTCCTTTTGGGCAATGCATAGCTTGGCTGTCATTTGAACAAACTTAGTGGAAGACCACAAAAGCGTGATACACTTTACTAAATATAAAATCAAGGCTAATCGGCTAAAGAGGAGAAGACTTTTAAAGATTTTTCTTATATACATTTACGTTTAATTGATATGTCCCTGGGGTGGGGCTGGGAGCCATTTCATGCCCAGGTGTCATAATTTTATCAAAGCTGATGGAGAACAACAAGAGAGATGATGATTTTGAATATTTTTTTATATACTGCCATGTTAAACTGATATATATGCGGCTAGGGCGGGGCAAAATTAGGTCAGGGGTCATGATTTAATAAACTTTGTAGAGGACCAATAGATGATGCTTCACACCAAACATCAAAGCTCTACGCAATATGGCTCCAGAGAAGAAGATTATTAAATATTTTCTTACATACTACTATGTATAGCTGATAAGCAAATAGAACATGAACATTATAGGAACAGGGGTTCATGATTAAACAAACTTGGTGGAGGGCCAGTAGAGGATGCTACATACTGAATATCAAAGCTCTAGCTCTAGTGGCTCCGGAGAAGAATGTTATTGAAGATTTTCTTATATGTATACTGCTATGTATAACTGATAAGCCCGTAGGGCGTGACAATTGAAGGCCCAATGGTCATGCTTTGAATAAAACACTTTGTATAGGAAAAGTAGATGATGCTACATACCACATATCAAAGCTCTAGGCAATATTGCTCAAGAAAATTCTAAAGATTTTCTTATATAAGGCTATGCAAAACTGATAAGCCCCTAGGGCGGAGCAATTTTAAATCCTGTGGTCATGATCTGAACAGATTTGGCAGAGGAATTTAATGTGAAGCTGCATACCAAATATCAAAGCTTTAGGCCTCATGACTCAAGAAAAGAAGATTTTTAGATATTTTCCTATATAAGGCTATGTTAAACTGATAAGCCCCAAAGGCAGGGCCACTCAGGTCCCCAAGGTCATTTTCAATTTGAAGAAGACCAATAGATAATGCTACTTAACCAAATTCAAAACTCTAGGTCAAATGGATCTTAAGAAAACTAAGATGTTTAAAAGAAATCTGCATAATTACGGCAATGTAAAGCTGATAAGCCCCTAGTGCGGGGCCATTTTTGGCCCAGTGGTCATGATTTGAACAAGCTTGGTAGAGGACCAGTAGATGATGTTTCATACCAAATATCAAAGATCAAGGTCTCATGACCCCAGACAAGATTTTTTTAAAATATTTTCCTAAATAAGGCTATGTTAAACTGATAAGCCCCTAGGGCGGGGCCATTTAAGGCCCAAAGGTCATCATCTTATCAAAATTTGAAGAGGATCGATGGATAATGCTACATACCAAAAATCAAAACTCTAGGTCAAATGAATCCTTAGAAAATGAAAATGTTTAAATCTTTTTCTACATAATTACGGCAATGTAAAACTGATAAGCCTCTAGGGCAGGCCCAGCGGTCATGATATGAACAAACGTGGTAGAGTACCAGTACAGTGAACCCTCGTTTATCCGGACCCCGATTATCCGGATGTCTCGCAATCCGAACAAAATTTTAAGGGAACGGAATTGTTGGACCAGTTTATTGCAGACGACTTTAGAACACATTGTGGGTAAAGGAGAAATTGCTCGTGACGAGCAATTTCTCCTTTTCCCACAATGTTTTCTGCCATATCAGAAGATTATTTTTGGGACGGTCGACAATTTTGCGTTTGCTTAAGTGATATATGTATACACATGCATACAGACCGTTTATGTCTTAATATGTATCAGAACATGCGCTACTTCATTAGTCCGGATGAATCGGTAATCCGGACATTTTGTTGGGAACGGACATGTTCGGATAAACGAGGGTTCACTGTATATGATGTTACATACCAAATATCAAAGCTCTATATGTCTTATGGATCAAAAGGTCTTTTAAAGATTCATATCGAAATATCAGCTATATATTACTAATAAGCCCATTTTCAAAGTCCCATAACTCCGTAAAGCCCCGACAGAACTTTGCAATCTTTCGTCTGCTTATGCCCAATAGCTAGAGGGTCAACAAGAAAAACATAACCTTCAAAATTCCCCGGGGGGGAAGGGAGCAGGGCCTTTTCTGGCTCAAGGTCTAGTTGTTTGATTCAAGTACAATACCCGATCTGGTACATACTAAGACAAATAAAGACATAGACAATAAACTTAATCCATTAACGTCACTAACCTATAATTCTGTTTATCCCGTTACAGACCTATCGAACACCCAATTTCAACGAAACAACAGAGAAAAATGAACAAACATGAATAGTAGTCACAAGACAAATCGTGATGTCATCGTCTGACGTCACACGATGAAAAATGACGTCACACGGTATTCTCTATTTATGGTAGAGTGGAGCATATTATTCGTTATATATCATAGGCGTAGGAGCAGGGGGGGGGCCAGGGGGGGGGCCCGGCCCCCCCCAATATCCAGACTGGGGGGGGGGGCATAGTATGCTTTGGCCCCCCCAATATTCACAAT
Source organism: Cerastoderma edule (assembly GCA_947846245.1). Lineage (NCBI taxonomy): Eukaryota > Metazoa > Mollusca > Bivalvia > Cardiida > Cardiidae > Cerastoderma > Cerastoderma edule. The sequence goes on along the minus strand of OX401416.1, from coordinate 8,899,402 downwards.
GGCATATGAAGATATTTGAAAAGAAAAATGAAAGAAACGAAATTTAACAGCAGAATAAAGATAAATATGTTTTTTTGTGCTTTATCTAATACCAATTCGCCTTTTGTTACGAACAATAACCAAAATCTTTTTGACGTCATAATATCAAATGGCATTCTGAACACATCGGGTAAGCTAAAACTTTTTTTTTTTTTTTTTTAAATATACATTTTCATACGCTTTCTTTTAATTCTTAAAATGTTATCGAATTTGTAAATGCATGAATAGTCATGAACAAGTTTAGGAACATTTATTCTTAGAGCGGTCCTCATCTGAAGTTGGTCCCCCCAATGTTGAAAACGCTCCTACGCCTATGTATATAGGCGTGATCGAAAAGGTATGGTGGTATATATAATATATGTCCTGAGAGTGTTTAGCCTATTGTGGAGGATATGACATGTGTTTATTTTGTGTAAAAAGTAATGAAACCGGAGATTTGTCTCTGTGACGTTAATTTCCCTAACTAATCTAAATATAGAATTGTTCTTAAGTGCAAAGAGGCTACAAATAGTTCCGAGTAATACCTTCGATTTCTTCAAATTTAATGATCACCGAGTCACGTGTCAACTAACCGTGAATCACTTAGTTTTCACGGCACCCCTTTTCACGTCACCTTTTGCACCATCTAACGGGATAAAAATAAATACATAGTCTAGACAACCAATTTGTACCAATGTCTTCTCTGCTAACGTCGTTAAACAAAGAAGCTTACGTCGTTAAACAAAGAACTGATCCTTCGTTATTTATGTTCATTGAGAGATTTGATCCGTCTGTTCGAAGTGTCCGCTATCTCAATACTAGTTATACCAGAAAATGAGTCCCACATGGCCAAGTGGTAAATGAGACCGTCTAAGAAGTCGGGTTGTGAGTTTAGGCCCCGCTGGTACATGTTGTGAGTTTAGGCCCCGTTGGTACATGTTGTGAGTTTAGGCCCCGCTGGTACATGTTGTGAGTCTAGGCCCCGCTAGTACATGTTGTGTGTTTAGGCCCCGCTGGTACATGTTGTGAGTTTAGGCCCCCCTGGTACATGTTGTGAGTTTAGGCCCCGCTTGTACATGTTGTTTTATGAAAGTGTCTTTTAGCAAGACGCTTTAGAGCCATTATCTGGTACAGTGAAGCATCGTTTATCCGGACCCCGATTATCCAGATGTCTCGCAATCCGAACGAAATGGTAAGGGAACGGAATAATTGACCAGTTTGTTGCAGACGACCTTTGAAAACATTGCTCACAATGTTTTCTGCCATATCAGAAGATTATTTTTGAATTTCATCACGTTTTGAAATGTCGTCTGCAAACACTTTCAATTTGGGACGGTCGACAATTTGGCGTGTGCTAAAGGGTTATAGGTATACACGTGCTTACAGACTGTTTATGTCTTGATGTGTATAAGAACATGGTCTGCTTCAATAGTCCGGATGATTACGTCATCCGGAAATTTTGTTGGGAACGGTCATGTTCGGATTAACGAGACATCACTGTACTGGTGAATTAAGGAAAGCCTTGGCATACGTGTTAATTGTTAACACTATATTAATTTGATTACAAACAAATCTACAAATTATTGTAAAACGGTTGTTGACTTTTGATTAATCCCCGACATGCTGGAATCTAAGTCTTACCCTTAGAATACTGGGTAATTTTCTAAAAATAGATGTCTGTGTCGTCTGCTTTCCAAAACTTTGAATTACTGCTGATGAAGAAAGCTACTCAGAAAGGCAAACAGGTAAGACTACAGGTCAGCCGCTAATTTACTTGGCGGCTGACCTGTGATATAACATGTTTGCATTAACTAAGAAATTTGTCCCAGCACTTTAAGGACTAAGGCAGACCGATCCATGAAGGTAAGAAATAGTCATCATAGTTGAACATCTGTCTCAGGTCAAGACCATCTCGGATCGGGTATTTATAGTACACCACCGAACCCCCGGACAAAAACCCCGCCCACCAACCAAACGAGCCCGTAGTGATGATCATGTGATCGCAGGCTGCGAGAATCGTAAAGTCCTCGATGGCTGAGAGCCTAATGTGCTCAACGCTAACATTTCTGTACTGGAATATCCGTTTAACATAGTCCGTCCCCTCGGAACACACAATAAACAGAACACACGGGAATCTGTCGAGGTAATAATCCAGGGCTCGCTGTATATACCCCTCAGGCGCCACATTATAACCTAGCCAAACCTGGACATGCTCAAGGGCGTCACCTAGACGTACATGAACTCCGACAGTTATGGCAGTGACACCCACACCGCACGAAACTCCACCCCTCAAATCCTCCACTATAACTCTAGCGGGGTTGTGAATGGATGGTTTGAGTGCCAGCTCTCGTCTTATTTCCGAGAAATAGCCTTCAAAGTACCTCCAAGACTGTAGATAATCACCGATGACGTAGTCTGTATCTCCCGGAAGTGACGTCAAGGATGGGTCATACGTACAACACTTCTCTTCGTATATTCGTTTGAAGGATCGACAGACAGCCGCGTTATGAACCACCCGTACACTGGGTAGGTTAAAATACGACACGATGTCGCTGTCCGCTTGCCCTAGAATGGTTCGGTTATTTTTTCGAGCAATGCCATAAAGGGAAGCGTATTGAAATAGATGGTTCCCTAGTCGCCCTCTACCGGAAGTACATACATAACGGGAACCGCCCTGCGAGACAGGCAGTCCATGAGATATATCTAGGGTAGAAAACTTGTCCCTTGCAGTGTTATATACCATTCGTCCGATATACGTTGTTAGGATGATCGAGCCGATCGCCAATATACAAAACAAAACACGGACCTCTGCCACATCGCCTGAAATAAACGTTTTAACCCCTATAGTGCTGGAACCGACTTGTGTAATCCGGTTTGATCCAGGCCAACTGCCAAGTAAATTGGCGAGTGACCTTTGATCTAACCTACGTAAGGCAGATATTTAAGGTTTTGGAAAGCATACGACAAAACCTTTTTGTTGAAGGTTGCTTTCCAAAACCTTTTATGTCTGCTTTATTTTGATGAGGAAAGATACTCAGGGTAGAAACGGGTTAGATAACAGGTCAAACACCAATTTACTCGCGGGCTGGCCTGGATCCAACGTGTTTGCGTAAACACGAAGCCGGTCCCAGCACTACGAAGACAGACCGATCCATGAAGGTAAGAAATAGTCATACATTTCCTTATACGAGTTGGTATTCTAATAGCAATATAGAAAACAACAACAACAACGGAAATCTCGTGAAACTCACCGATATTGAAGAGCCTTAAACGCATCTTTGAAAGTCCCATTCCGATAATGTTGGTATTAATTTATCATCTTTAGAATAACAGAACCATTGTTTCGATCCATTTTCACCGTTAATGATATTTTTGAATTGTCCAAATGGAAACCAAAAGTTTAAACCCTTACTTCAGACTATCTTTGCTTGGCGTATCTGCTGTATTCATCTTAACCCTTTACCAAACAATAACGACATATGAGAAGTGTGTTGCAGACGACTCTGGGAAACATTGTGGGAAAAGGAGAAATTGCTCTAAATCAGCAATTTCTCCTTTACCCACAATGTTTTCTGTCCTATCAGAAGATTTCAATTATTATTATTATTAATTATTATTATTAATCAATTTCATCACATTTTGAAATGCTGTAATCAAACTCTTTCAATTTGGGACAGTTCAAAATTTGGCGTTTGGTAAAGGGTTAAGGAATCTCTGTGATAAATAAATAGACCACTCAAGATGAACACATCATCGTTACTAAGAATGGTTCTTATTCAATATCATGAAGGCAATATACATTTCCATGCTGTATTTTGTCGTCTGCTGTTGTTTAAAGTTGGGTCAGTCACACATCATTATTCGAGTATGGGGAACCGGTTAGGCGACAAGCAATTCATAAGTAAATGGACCAACATTTCCAAAATAAAGAATATTACATCGTTGTTAAGAAGGAAACACATCGCGAAACATTGAGTAAAAGGAATCGAGGAGTTTTGGGAGACAAACTTTCTAAATATATAAACAACTTATCTGTCATGCCTTATCTTTCTCCTATACTTTTCGACACTTTACTGCAATGACTAACATCTGCACATGTGTGACGGACATTTGACGGTGGTGTGCCGATATGTTGAAATTAATGCAGATATTGAGTGCTCGCCTCTTACATTGCGGTTGTAGGTTCACACCAAAGACCTCAAACAATAGAAGTAACGGTTACCAACATTCCCAACCCTGGTAAAAAAGACAACATTACGACTAAAACGGGAAGTCGAGAAATTCGTGAAATAACTTAACCCTTAGAATGCTGAGTAATTTTCTTTTTGTGTCGTCTGCTTTCCCAAACCTTAAATATCTGCTTCATTTTGTTGAGGAAAGTTACTCACAGTACCAAAAAGGTTAGATAACAGGGTTAAGAAAACGATGTTAGCAACAAGAGAAAACGAAAACAACTCACAGAAATGAATATGCATTGTTCAAGAGATCATCTAAAGCGTTTAAAACATCATGATAAATATGCTAATGTTTACAACTGTATAAAGAAGCAATATCTAACGCACATGATCTTCAGCGCAATCATAAAAAAGAACATTTTGAAGAAAGAAGCATCGCTTTGGCTTACAAGAATGGATTACTGTGGGATCTTCCGGAACGTGTTTTTTTTCAGTGGTCTCAATGGAGGGATGGGGTAGTTTTCTGATGGAATTTTCAGAATATATGCTTTCTTGAATGACTTTATGGCGCAGAATTCGTAGGACTTTTGGTTGGTATAGTACGGACAAATTTACCTGACGTTGAACTTAATGCAAGAATAGATTAGATTGAGTGACGCGATATAAATCAATAATCGTCGAGAGATCGTACATCGTTCTTACGGTGTGTGTTCTCGTGTAACTAATGGACGGACAGTCCCGATATAAATAGAAACCCAACGTAGTGTGTAGTTATGATAATAGAGGTCATCAACGCCAGGTGAATTTGTTCGCACTATACTTTCTCTACAAGGACGTTCGGAGGTGGAATAGGTTGGGATTTTGGTAAGGCGACTGGGAGTAAAAAAGAGATGTCATTGTTTTAGTTATGAAGTTTAAAAAACAACAGGAACAACATCAGCTTGGTAGGATCAGTCCTTTTTTTCTTTCTCTTCGGAGAGGGTTTATTATCTTTTATGTCCATGAGGCATCCGTGTGTTAACCCTTTACCAAACGCCAAATTTTCGACTCTCCAAAATTGAATGGCTTTGCGGACGACATTTCAAAACATTATGACATTTGAAAGTAATCTTCTTATAGGTCAGAAAACATTGTGGGAAAAGGAAAAAGCGCTTGTTACGAGCAATTTCTCCATTTCCCACAATGTTTTCTAAAGTCGTCTGCAACAAAGTGGGTCAAATGTCGTTATTGTTTGGGAAGGGTTTAATTGAAGAAAAAAGAAGAATTTCCCACAACATCTGAGATTTGTCTGACTAGATGTCGCCGCACATGGCCTTTTGAGCTCCTGTATTGAATAGTAAACATTGTTTTTGTCATTAAACATCACCAGCACCCTTTGGAAAAACTGTTTTAATTTTGCTGAGGCTGCTGGACAAATATTCTCCGCGTGGTTCGATACCACAATCACTATTTATAAGCATTATGTTGCCAATAGCTCTCATAATTACCAGGCCAATCCCGACCGTTACTGTACAAAATAATGGGGGTTCTGTGCACGACGTTTGTAAAGGATTTACAATAGTCTCATACTGAACACCTGGGGAAGCAACACGTTATTGTACGTTCTTCGTTCAACAGCTAGCGCAGGATTAATTAACACCATGCAGACGCTCTCATACCTGGTGTGTGTGTGTGTGTGTTTTGGCTGTTGTGCACAGAACATAGGCCTATAATTACACACGCTAAAACACATCCACACTTACACGGCTGCTTTATGTCTTGGAGTAATGCTGGGAAATGGCGAGGTATATAGTATTTACTATTTTGTTATGGATACATCTTAATCAGGAATGGATTAACTTTAAAAGGAGTAAATTTGGTTATTTGCATGTTAGTGACATCTCGAATCAGCGTGTGGGGGTCGTTAAGATATTGAGGTGTGATAATGTACAGGTTTTCGTTGTTGAATTCACTTAACATTGAAATATCTGTGACTGAAGTATAGAAATCATTGTAGCTAACATTAAGTCTGATGTGGTGCAGGGTTTCGTTTCTAAATGTAAGTTGTATTGTACATGTGATTCTATTCTCCACATTGTAACGTTCGTTGGACGTTTATGCAAATTAGAGAACCTAATGCATTGTTGTAGAGAACCTGTTGGTAAACATATAGACAACACGACCGCTCAGTGTACGACAGTGTTTTTCACTGATCGGATGCGTTTGTGTCTTGGAGAGGTTCATTTGCCCGGTTCGTATGATTAAGAATGGTCCCAAAAGGAGTGGATTGTGCTAACGTCCCACGTTTTTTTCGCTTTGTGATTTGCGTACGCAATTCCAAACTTTTAATGGAATACATATGGACATAAAAGGTGTATTTTTTTAAAACTATATAGGGCCTGTCCTTTTGTATGACATGTACTAAAGAAAAGCTATCGGAAGAAATTTAAATTCGTATTTAAGTATACTGAGTCTATATACAATGAATGAATGTGAATTGATATCCAAAAACGTTACAACGGTTTTGAAATCCATCACATAACGTCTGTACATAGTTACATATATTGACACATTGGAAATCAATTTAGCGCTCAGTAGCTTTTGATTATAAAATGTTATACCGCATTTCAAAAACCGTATTGTTTCAACAGCATTTTATTTTCATGCGTTGACAAGTGCATTTTACCCTTTCCCAAACGACAAATTTCCGACTGTCACAAATTAAAAGAGTTTTCCGACTTCTTTTCAAAATATGATAAAATTGAAAAAAATAATCTTGTGATACGGCAGAACACATTGTGTGAAAAGGAGAAATTGCTCGTTACGAGCAATTTCTTCTTTTCCCACAATGTTTTCCAGAGTCGTCTGCAAAAAACTGATCAAATGTCATTATTGTTTGATAATGGGTGAAACAGAACGGTTGTTTTCTCACCTATATTTCCAGTATATCCGATGCGGTCGCTTCTAATAACACCCGAATACTGAAGTTGCTAACAACAGTTCCCGGAACGTTCCAACCTAGGGAGCTACATACGGGTCTTCTACAGGCTGCAAAACTAGGTGAGGATGTCCAGCCATTAAGTTAACCTTTATCAAACGCCAAAAGTTGGACTGTCCCAAATTGAAAGAGTATGCAAACGATTTTTCAAAATGTGATGAAATTGGACAATAATCTTCTAATAGGGCAGAAAACAATGTCGGAAAAGGAGAAATTGCTCGTTAAGAGCAATTTTCCAACAATGTTTTCTAGAGTCGTCTGCAACCAACTGGTCAAATGTCGTTATTGTTTGGTAGTGGATTAAGTGTCTTAACGAACACTTACAAATAACAGATATGTAAAAACCATACATCGGTTAGCCAAAAATACATACATATGTGTTGAATAAAGCTGTTACTTATTTCTCGTTAAGTAGCTTGATTTAGGACCCCCATAATATATTCATATTTGCTTTACTGAACATAAACGCAATTTTGAACAATCGCTTCAACCTTTCTCTTATTCAGATTTCCTATGAGGTCTACAATAATTTGACTCCAGGATACACATTGACGAACTACGTCATGTTGGCTTTTGTGATATTTCAAATTTGAAATTAGCAACAGGCATCGTACCAAGAATACGACTTTTATGTTTCGATATTAGGTAAACCAGTTGTATTAAAATGAGGAATTTCTCGTAAGGAGCAGTTTCTTCCAAAGTCCTATTGATTTCAAAGAGCCGTTACACTGGTTGTGCTAAAGTGTGTTTATGAGGAAACGGCTTACTGTTATATAATTTTCTACAAAAATAGTTTCTACTAAAATAAGAGTTAAGTACCACAGCGGGAGAGTTCCAACACAACGTGTGTTTTATGGGGTTTTATATACAGTGTCAACAATTGTCCAGGTTTATCATGGTTTCATAGAAAATATGATATTTCAATATTGAGCAACAAGAAACTAAAAATGGCAATAGAAACCACAAGCACCGGGCCAGGGGCCCGTTTTACTAAACAGCTTACGGAAAATGTTTGCGTAAGTCATAATTGATTAACATGGATAATATCTTAAATGAAAGTACAATATCGCAATGTGACACGTCATTGGAAGCGTCTCGGAGAGACGATTCCAATGATGTGTTACTTTGCAATATTGCTTTGCCAAATATTGAAATAAAAGCACTTGTTGTTTTAGACTTACGCAAATCTTAAGCGTAAACTGTTTAGTAAAACGAGCCCCAGGGCTCTTACGTGCCTTGCCAAAACCAGCGTATTTGTGAGGTAATACTAAACAACTTGGCCAAGTGCGAAAGAGGGGTTCATATCTAAGACTGGAAATTAAGATATTTATGAGTAAACGTTATGGTATTCCTGGTATACATAAATGGCGTAACAACTAAAACCCAGTTCCATACCAACCAAGATGTGTTTTGGGAAGCACTTACGACTTTATGATCCCTGAAATCCTGTGACCTGTAATATTTGACCTATGTAACCGGAGGGTGCCCTTCGGATAAAAGTGATGTGTAGCACAACATATTAATATATATAGTCCCTGTTAAGTATAGAGAACCATAGGTCCAAGTATTTCAATTTTTTAAGAACTTACAAATAATCTATCTCTATATGAGGGGACCGACAAACAGATCGTCGGTTTGATATGAATAAAAAGTTTAGGACGGTATAAAAGACAAATACGTTCAATACAGAGTAGTATAGAATAATAGAATTCATGTATTTGTATGTGTTTTTCACCATGTTTGTATAAACTGCACTGGCTAAAAGCATGTCTGTGCTGGTTTTGAATAATCGAATTGAATTTGTATTGTATTTTCAGGTCACGTAGAGAGCTCCGAATGTCTTCTAGATGCGGGTGCAGATAAACATCACACCAATCCGGCCTTTCACACACCCCTTCAAACAGCCGTACAGCATAACCGTCTACAAGTGGTCACGTTACTTATATCACGGGGCTGTGACGTCAATTACGCCGGAAGTCTAACGTTCACCCCGATACACGTCGCTTCCAAACATGGGTTTGTCGACGTTCTTCAAGTTTTAATAGATCATGGAGCTAACGTCAATTGCAATGACGCTAACGGCAACACGCCGTTAATAATGGCTGCTAGACACGGCCAATGTCTAGCAATGCGGTATTTGTTGGCTGCTGGCTGTGATATCAACGCGTCTAACGAACAAGGTTGGACGGCGCTACATTACGCGTGTCAAAAAGCCGCGGGTTTTCAGTTGTTGTTAGACGCTGGAGCTGATCCTGACGTTCGTGATAAAGACAACGTCGCCCCTATCATTATAGCAGCGTCTGAAGGGTTTGACGGCGTGGTAAAGGCTTTAGTCGACGCGGAATGTGATGTAAACATGTCGAATGATTCTGTCGGACGGACGGCTCTGCATATACTCTCGTATAAAGGGCACTCGCGTTCAGTTCAAACTCTTGTTTATGGAGGAGCCGATATTGATGTAAAGGATATCCAAAACCGGACGCCGCTCTGGTATGCTATCAAGAACAAGAAGATTGATGTTGTTAGAATTATCCTGAAGTCATACAGCCATGCGGATACATTCGAGTGCTCATCAAAGTTTCCTTCGGACGATTGTCCGACGGAGCTTGCTTTTCGTGAAAAATCATTTGATTGTGTTAAATTCTTTATACTCACTGGGTACGATCACACACATGTACGAGAATGTCTTCAAAACGAGGAGATTTCTGATTGGTTGAAAGGAAATACGGACATTGCTCATTGGCTGCAGTTTGCATCCGGTGCGCAAACCCTTAAACAGCTCTGTCGGAAGTGGATAAGACATTATCTAGGCCGGAAGTTCCTCCATCATTTGCAGTTTTTACCTGTACCGGAAGTTGTGAAAAAGTATCTTTATCTAGAAGAGCTACATGATCACTAGAGTGTGTCTGTCAAAAACATATGTACAAAATGTGCTGGTGTTAATTGTCAATCTTTAATTTCGAGCATGATTAGATATTCGGCTTAACTCGGAGGATCTTTTAACCCATTACCAAACAAAAACGACATTTGACCAGTTTGTTGCAGACGACTATATTAAACATTGTTGGAAATGTTCTTAACGAGCAATATCTCCTTTTTCCACAATGTTTTCTGTCCTATCAGAAGAGTATTATTCCATTTGATCACATTTTGAAACGTCGTCTGCATACTCCTTTAATTGGGTTAGTCAAAAGATTTGGCGTTTGGTTAATGTAGTGGTCTGAAACCTTTTCTGATGTGTATTTGATGGATTAGCTACTGCAGTTACAGCAGTCGTTTGGTCCACATATATTTTCATTTTGGTGTGAGCACTTAACCCATTTATAGATGATAAAATTCGTTTCTAGTGTGTTGTTCATTTAAGAACGGTTCACTTTTTAACATTACTCTTAACGTTACTCTTCATCATTCCTTAAAGCAAATACACTTTTTTTTAGATTTTGACTGATCAGTTTTAGTAAAAATCTCCGATCGTGAAGTGACGGATCCCAGTAGGTTACCGACATACAGGGGAGATAACCAGTAACCGAAATTTTGTTTTGTACGCACGGCGATAATCTTTCGTGAATTAACTGATGTTTATACTTTAAAAGCTTTCCTCCAATACAGATTAGTTATATTCTTGGTTTACTCCTTGCCAAACTCATGTGAATAGTATTGACCTCATAGGGGTCCCCTTAAAATTACTTTGCATATCATGTGAGTGAGAACAGTGAGGCAACAGCAAACACCCCCTCAGAAACAATAACTGAGAAATATTCCTTCATAGATCTTAAAGACGATTTTTTATCGTTGTACATATTCGTTTATTGAACGAACTTTTAGCGCTTATATATACATTGTCAATAACGGTTTTACTGGAGAAGATGCAATAAATGTTGTAACTGTGAAAATTGGCTCTAAACAGTTAAGACATTAAATCGCTTGCGATGTAAACAGAGATATCCGAAATTTATTCGGACATATCCGCAAAGTTGGTGAACAGTTTTACTTATTATAACTACACGGAAACTATGTATACTAATCCTGTATATTAGCCTCAGAAAGACTTTCCCACAGATTTGGATTTTAACTTTTAAGAATATATTACCTTCTTCCGATAAAATGACAACATAAAAACATACTACATAATACTAGATTATTGACATCTTTCCACCCCCTTTATAACCGTACAAAAATATATAGATCGTTGGTATTAAAAGCCGTTTAAACGGGTTTATTGTGGAAACAACGAGCTAAACTTAGAACAAGAGTTTTTTTAATACCATCGTCACGTGGGTCTTCGGAAGCATTTAACCACTCTTGTCACGTGACACTAGTAAGATTTCCGAGAAGGAATTCCTTCATTTATTTATTAACTGGCTTTCCCATAGAAGCTCTGAATGGTGCGATTGCTCACTTCACATTGTTTAACGAAATCATGGGGTTTAAGCAACTGAAAAGTAAAGAAATTGAAAACTGTATTTGGTTAAGTGAAAATGATTGTTGATATCAATCTTTTAAAGTTAATTATTCCCAGACCACACATCCAGAGTTAGTTCCTTGAAGACATTACTCATTATTTAAGGATATTAACACATGATAAGTAACTATCATTTTGCTTTCTCCATTTTATTACATAGACGTATTTCATCGCACTGCTATTTAATAGATTCCTACTGCTTTCAATTTGGAACAGACATAAATTCCCATATATACACTAGGATTCGACAAGTCTATGGTTTCAGTCCGAGTTACACACTGTGTTGTAACTCACCAACTTTCGTTAAAGATAAGATATGAGCTGGTACTGCAGAAAATGGGTCCATGTACGACCAGATGCGACATACATGTAGTTTCATGGTATTACGTGTAGTGCTTTAACCCAATACCAAACAATAACGACATTTGGCAAGTTCGTTGCAGACGACTCTGCGAAACATTGTAACGAGCAAACTTTCCTTTTCCCACAATGTTTTCTACTCTATCAGATGATTGTTTTTCATCACATTTTGAAATATCGTCTGCAACTCTTTCAATTTGGGACAGTCGAAAATTTGGCGATTTGTAAAGGGTTAAAGGAGTTAATGTCACAGAATACTTCAATAGTAATTGAGTTATCAAGTTGAAGGGTGAACACATGTACTGGTGTAATTATTATTTTGTGTTCAATGTTTTTTCATAGCTATTCTGGATATCATTTGTTAATAAAGCCATGTAAACAAGTCAACGTTTAAGATATACAAGCCCCTATCTCCACAGGGTCGATAACATGTATGTGATGCCAATTATATGACAGAATAAAGGTTTATAGTTATGTAATCCCACATATGTACACAGAAAGGATTTCTATTCGCAATAAGTTATTACAATCTAGAATATCGACAAAATCACAAATTCTAAATGAATATTTGTCCATCACCGTACATAGTAAAGGTGTTGATACAACATATGAAGGTCATGTACTATTTCTATTCAAAACACCATCTGATATACGTTTTAAACTTTATTCAATAATCTCATGTGAGAACCTCATTTAACCGTCATAGTGATGGAGTCGACTTCATGCTTATGCAAACAGGTTAGACCCAGGCCAGCCGCGAAGTTAATTTGTGACTGGCCTGTGATCTAACATGTTTGCTACTCTTTGTATCTTTCTCGTCAAAATAAAGAAGATATCTAAGGTTTTGGAAAGCAGCAGACACAATTTTTTCATCAGGAAATTACCCACAGCATTCTAAGTTAATGAAACAATCAGCACATTGGCGTTTTCTCACATGTCCCCCGGCTTACATTTGGTGGGGGAATTATAATCAACCATTAGAATTCTGGATATTTTTCTAAAAATATATGTTATGTCGTCTGCTTTCCAAAACCTAAAATATCTACTAAATTTTGATGAGGAAAGATACTCAGAGTAGGAAACCGGTTAGGTCACAGGTCAGCAGCCAATGAACTTGGCGACTGGCCTGTTTGCATAAGCATAAAGTCGGTTCCAGCACTATCAGGGTTAAGACAATGAAAGCACGCTTGTGCCTATGTTCCATTCTTAGTTTCCTTCTTGTTTCTAGACCAGCGGTCTATCGTGACTTCTATAGCATAGCTGATAGCTGTTCCCCTTTTGAGAGAGATGATACTTTGTGAACCCTTTAAGAAAAGATACACGAACTTTTGACCACTTCTGAAATTATTGAGGGAACCAGAATAAAAATAGGTTTAAAATGATACATCTTCTACACTATTTAAGAGCAATTATTGTAGAATTCTATCAAGTCTCCTTGAATTATCGGCTGCTTGAAAATCTTTGCAAATTACGGTACATGATATTGAGTTCAGTTATTCTAAGCTTTGAATGCGTGTTGGAATATATTTATACCATATCGCGATGTTTCAAGTTGGATACGAGCCAGGTCTATATCGTTTGGTAGTTGATGATGCAATATCTAAGCAGCAGGGCTGGCGAAATAAAATTTTGATTTTTTTGTCCATTTATGCCAATTTTATTTGTTCACTCGCCCCTTTAAGGTCTTACAGTAAAATTTAGTAAACAATCACCGGTCAGTTAACCCTTGACCAAATGCCAAAATTTCGACTGTTCCAAATTGAAAGATTGTGCAGACGAGATTTAAAAATGGGTTAAAATTGGAAATAACCTTCTGATAATGTGGGAATCATTGTGGGAACAGGAAAAATTGCTTTTTATTAGCAATGTCTTCCTTTCCCACAATTTTTTCTAGAGTCGTCTGCAACAAATTTGTGAAATGTCGTTGATGTATAGTAATGGTTTAAAGGCTTTTTGACAAGCTTGGCAAAATAGTCATCTGATTTCGCCATCCCTCCACAGTAAAACGAAAAAGGATACATGTAAAAGATTATTAGTCATTTGGAATATTGCTCACCAACATTCGCCATCTGTTGCCATCTATTCATGAATGATTATGACGCGGTATATTCAATACTCGACAGTCTTCCTAACACAGTCGAGACCATTCGACAAAGTCCTTCACAATTGATCTCGTTTTCTTTTAATTGCAAAAATACCCAAACAAAATAAAGATGGGCTGTTGTTCACTACTTTATTGATTTTCATAATTTGCAACAGATTGAATTGAGTTATGAGCAATGTGACATACATAATAACCCTACAAAATACGCTTATACACAACCAGTTCAAGTATAATAGCGTCTATGCCCTCGTGGTAACAGTGTCCTCCTTATAAACCACGTGGTCGAACATTACGGACGGCTACGGAGATATCTTAAGATAATTCATGCTTATCAGGCAGGTCAACGGACGGTGAATGTTGGTAAACAATACCAGTGGCAAAATAATGTCAAGGTTCAGAAATGACCAGCCGTAGACCTTCCCAAGAACATCGAAGACAACCGCTCACAGGTGACACGGTCTCCATAGAAACAGAATGTTATTACGTCTGACCATTGATTAAAGATAAGGAGCTGGTCAAATTCAAACCGTTTTGGGAACTTAGACGGATTTTATCTGGTGGTGTTTATAATTTAACGGAATTACTGTAAGTATTAGATGCAGAGCTATTATGATTTTAAACAACATTAAGTTTATATCGAGACCCTATGCGTCTGTTTTCTTAAAATGATCAATATTCAGAAAAGTCAAATATTAACTTTAAGAATATCCATTATCAATTGTATTTATACCAGCAGAAGAAGTGTTGAATGAGAAATATAGAACTATTTTAAATTAATGCGCATTTCTTTTCATAAATATATGTTTTATATAATCCACAAAGAACGCACAATGTACACATTAACATGTATCAATAGAAGGTTTTCAAACGAGTAATGTCTGATTTTAACACGATGTAGACTTATATCTGTCGATGCTGCAATTCTGACAATGACCCTTCTCCCTGATAATTGCAAGTTTGAATACTGGAGGAAGGTTATCAACATATCGTAGTTGTCATGAATTGGCAAAACAGGGAATAATTCAAAATTTTATCATTAAGGTGTTTCATGAAACAAGGGAAACAACTTGACAAGTACAAACAAGTAAATCCAATTTTTGTTTTCTCCCTTCGATAAATATATCTAATGAGTTATCTCCCATTGAAATGGTGGTTTTTGTGTCAACTTATGCTAACAGCATACAATCGCTCAGAAAAACTGCAAAACTTGGTAATATGAGTTATTTTTCAAAGTGCGATTTTCAAATACTTGGTGCCCACCAATTAAACTTAATTGTTTACATTCGAGTAACATCTTAAATAGCAAGAAGCGCTCGGAATAATGTGTGGCGACCACTTGGTTAAAAAAATCATGTGAAACACATAAAAATAATGTCATTTATGCAATATTATGAACGTGAATATCCAAAATGGAGAATTTCTTGGGTTTTATTGGTTCCCAACGTTTCTCGGCTGACCTTGTTTTATCGCTAATTGTAAACAAACCTTACATTATTCCCTTTTTTAACAGCATCTTGTAAACGTGTTAAAGTCTCAATTCCTCTGTAAAAGGGAATTTAAAATGCTTTTATGTTAATTTTCAAATATATTAGAACTTTCTCAATTTAAAACAAAGATGAGCGCAAGTATGGCTTTGTGATTTTAATATTTATTTTACCTATTTGTTGCACTTAAGATTAATTACAATTACATGTACATCAATGTTGATAAATGATAAGTAACAACGTGGACCCAGCTATAGACTGGTATCGAACCAAAGTCCCTGAAACAGACCTTCTTGTTGTTGCGGGTATTTTCTAGCATAAAGTCGAGAAAGAAATGATAACTCGAGCACGTCACTGTGATGAAGTCTCCGATACACGCGAGAGAATTACCGAACTAGTGTATGCATCACGGCTGGTGAACGTTCCGTCGCACCACCGCGGTACTGACGACGAAATCGGTTGCGCAACCCTTTTAGGGAAGTCTTTTGCTATTTTTACACAATTTAAGACGAGTAATCAAAAATCCAAAAACATGATTCAACCTTTATTGAAACCAACCGCATATAGGTAAAGTTTTAGTTTTGAACTCGTGGAATTGGCTGAGATTTCGTAATTGATCAGCGTTCACCTGTCGTGTGCATGCTGTCTAGAAGAATTAGATAAATGTGTCATGTGCACATCATACATTTTGAAATCCTAGCAATTTAGCAAGAGACCTCGATGCAATTGAAATTCACCTGGACAAATAAAAAAGGCATGTTTACATGTGTACCCTTATCTTATCTGTTTCCTGGGATTGACTGTCGGAACAAGTTTTTGAAGCAAATGCCTCATCAAAAGACAAAACCCTTAAAACAAAAATGCGTATGGTGAAATTCGAAAGAACTAAATACTTCATATCATAACAAGTATTTACAATGCTCTCAACACTTCTTTTCAGAGTCATTGCGAGCATGTCGTAACAGACATTTCTAAAACAAGTCATCCATGACCATGTGTTATCAAAAAGTACAAAGCCATAAACACGAATAACGTATCAAATTATCATTTTGTAGTATCGTTTTAAAAAAATTGATGTATGTTCATGGACGATTGCTTTCTGTATGAAAGCACTTGTTGTTTCCATTCTAGCGGATAGTGAGCGAAAATGAACGCGGATGAGTTCCGTAAGTACGGACGTGAAATGGTGGACTATATCGCGGACTACATGGAGAATATCCGTGAACGGGAAGTTGTTCATAACGTCACACCTGGCTATCTAAAGGTAGACTTATAAAGCAATAAAATGTTGATACACATACATACTATGGAGATTTTTCTTCATGTTCAATTTCCCATCGAAAAAGGATAAACATATAAAAAGGCTTTTACAGGCTATTCTTTAGGAGAAAAGATAACGAATACCATGCTTTTCACTGCGAAAAATATGTCCAACAACGTAATTCATATACAATTGGTATCACGGAAATGATGGCGAAGGAGATTTTTATAGCCTCCTCAAAAAATGAAGTCCAAATACGAAAAATAGTCTTGTATGTTTTTATGATTATTAAACAATCTTAAATGAGCAAACTGGTGAAGAATCCAGGAACAATGGTTTAATCTCTAAAAGAAAAGAAAGTATGAAACACGAAGAAGTATAGTCTTTTGTATTATAAATAACTCTTACAAATGTGTATATTCTAGCGTGTAAATTGTATTATGGGCCAGAGGCCTTTGACTGAATAAACTTATTGTATTGTATTGTATTCTGACATTAATGGTGTTTTAGTGAAGTATCAAATATGTTTGACAAGTTATGAATTTGTTGATAAGTTATCTGGATCTTGCATTTAGTTTTAAAGATAACTTGTTTCTCAGTGCTCCTCATACCTTTCTCAAACATTTTGTTTTCTCACTGTGAGATGTCATATGGGCAAAACAGCTTCAATTTTCCTTAGTCTTTTAATTTTCTTGTTCGCTTGTTCATTGCTGAGGATCTTATAAAAGATTGTCAGTTTAGAATGTCACTTTCCCTATTAGTATGAAATACATTCATTCACGAAACTGACCATGCGATGCATATGAGACCAAATTCGTCATACAAGTTAAATAAAAGAATAAACGAAAGATGATGAAATGGTAAACATGAGTTTAACGCATTAACCGATATAGGTATACGGTCTGACGCCATTAATCCAATCGCATCTATCAAACTATGCAAACAATAATCATTCCTACAGTCCTCTATGGTTACGAATTGTGGAATGAAATTACCCAAACTGAGGAAAAGACAGTTGATAAGATTCACCACTATGTTGTAAAAACTGTTCAGGGATTTAACATCAGAACGAGATCTGACATGTGTGAATCTATGGTTGGCTTGCATCCATTGTCCTCGACAATAGAGAAGAAAACACTTATGTTTCTTTATAAGATATTAAGTCTTCAAAACTGCACTCTTAGTAAAGAACTGTTTCTTTATCGATACTTTTCGTATATAACTAACAGGAATAAATCAATGAAGGGCTTTATTCCGGATATTTGTAATATATTAACCAAGTACAATCTTACAAGTATACTTAATTCATTTGTTAATGCACCAGGAACATTACCATCAAAACATTCCTGGAAACGTGCAGTCACTAACGCAGTTAATGGACTCGAAAATGAAAGCTGGAGACGCAGATTTAATGCCGACCCAGACTTTACCATATTTAGAGTCCTCCATACCTCGGTCTGTCCGTGTCCTCTTTACAATCTCTATGGCGATGCAACCCACCATAAGATCATCAAAATGATGGCCAAAATGTGGGTTGTCCCTCTGTTGAGGATGCCCTAAGTGTGTACATTATGTTCTAAATCAATCACCGATGAAACCGAACATATCATAAGCGAATGTCCTAGTAATGCTATAGAGAAATAGGCTTGTATCAGAAACGTAGAAAATAGCATCAGCTATTCTGCAGCACAATCATTGAGATCTGACTCGCCTGACAGGTTTATGCTGAAATTTCTTAGATCGGACCTTAGCATCGACTTGTCAGATGAACACACACCAGTTTGCTTAAAACTCTGCATGTTGTTTGCATACACATGCATTAAGAAACTATTGTGAATTTCTCCCTCGAGGCGAATGGGAACAAATAGTTTATAAGACCATGGTTCCCAGTTAGCTCGATCTTGGAAAGTGTATCATGTATCTTGAAAAAAAAATGTTTATTTCAGTAATAATTCATATCATGTAATTTTCTATATTTTCTATTCATAAATAAAGGTAAATTAAAAATCATGATCATTAAATAAAAAGGCTATAGACAAACCAAGGCTCTTCAAACCTCACAGAGGCACGTATATCATTCAGGATCTGATACCCAGCGAGGCTCCAGAAAAGGGTGAAGATTTCGAGGAAGTATTTAAAGACATAGATCGGGTAATAATGCCTGGGGTAAGTAACATAGTAAAACTACCAAGCAACAAGTAGATTCTTATCTTGACTTCAATACTATTCAAGCCCACATATGCGATTTCACGACCATATTTTGACTATTGACATATCTACAACAAGGTACAAATGTAGCAATGAGAATCTAGCTCGAGTCTAGCTCAAAAACCACGAACTTATAAGAATCATCGAATTTTATGAATTGATATGGCTGCTTAAATTTGAAAGCATCATCAGACGAAATTGAGGTACCAAAAGTTACCTTTTAATTAATTGGGAGGAACAACTTTTATATTAGAATAACACAATCTTCACGAGGAAATCCTCTATAGTTATTGAAGTTTTCTGTTAAATGTCAATCAGAACCCGTAAACATAGAGGAAATAGTTCAGGTAGAATGCTAATAATCCACCACTTTGAAAAGCATTCTATCGCCGTACTACTTCTGTTGTTCTCGGTAAACATCGGTCGGGGCCGGAACTATTCGGTTAATTGCGAAAAGTTCCGCTCCCGACCGATGCATACCGAGAACGACCGAAGTAATCCGACAAAATAATGAGCTTCAAAGCGGCAGATAATTGGAATCCTACCTTAAGGATACGCACTTGACATTGATAATCGTGCGATATTTTGGCACAGTTTCAAATGAAAAACGAAGTAACATAAACGAGTAATAGAAAAAAGACACTGTTTCGCCAAGTAATGTCTGAGCAATGCTCAATATATGCTACCTGGTTAATCGGGGTGTATTTTGGCAAGAATATTTGAAAGCCCTAGCCCAATACTGATCAATCATTGCTAACCCTTATAGTGCTGGAACCGACTTCATGCTTATGCAAACAGTTAAGTAAATTGGAGGTTGGCCTGTGATCTAACCTGTTTGCTACTCTGAATATCTCATTATAAAATTTAAGAAGATATTAAAGGTTTTGGAAAGCAGTCGACACAGTAATCTATTTCAAGAAAATTACCCAGCATTCTAAGGGTTAAAGCCATGATATTGTAGGTGACGCACTGGCATAGTCCGTATTTCCATGGTTACTTCGCCGCCGGAAATTCCTACCCGTCTATACTCGGCGACATGCTATCAGATGCTATAGGATGTATCGGGTTCTCATGGGTAAGTCTCACTTTACACATTACCAAACAATTACCACATCTAACCACTTTGTTCCAGAAGACTCTGGAAAACATTGTGGGAAAAGGAGGAATTGCTCCTCTTGACGAACAATTTCTCCTTTTCGCACAATGTTTTCTGTTTCTGTCCTATCAGAAGATTGTTTTTTTCAATTTCATCATATTCTGAAATGTCGTCTGCAAACTCTTTCAATTTGGAACCGTTGAAAATTTGGCGTTTGTGAAAGGGTAAACACGTTACCACCTATGCCACATTTTTACGTCTTGAACAGAAGACTTTCCAAAAGCAATTAGCAATGTGGCAAAAGGAGAAATTGCTTGTACTAAGCAATTTCTCCTTTTGCCACAATGCTTTTTCAATCTATTTACATATCAAAACAGCAGAACTGAAAGGTTGGTTTTCACATGTTTACAAAGCTTTTAAAAAGTCGTTTGCTTCAAGTAAAAGAATGTCGTCTGCAAGCGGTAAAGAATTAACGGTTTCTATTAATATAGTATTACATATTTATGCAGTAAGTTACAAAGATTTCTTATCCGACCCAATTTTTCTAACATTCATCAAAGATTATCTCGAGTTATAGAAAAAGCATAGATGTTTTCAGTCATTTTGTAAATGCGTCTCAAAAGTCGACCGTCTGCTAACCCTAACCTTTTACCTGTGGATATATAAATGACGCTACATTTTCAACTACTTATTTGAGAAAGGAAAGTTTGTCATCGACTAATACAGTGAACCCTCGTTTATCCGGACACCGATTATCCGGATGTCTCGCAATCCGAACAAAATTGTAAGGGAACGGAATTATTGGACCAGTTTATTGCAGACGACTTTTGAAAACATTGTGGGTAAAGGAGAAATTGCTCGTGACGAGTAATTTCTCCTTTTCCCACAATGTTTTCTGCCATATCAGAAGATTATCTTTGAATTTCATCACGTCTTGATATGTCTTCTGCAAACTCTTTTAATTTGGGGCGGTCGACAATTTGGCGTTTGCTAAAGGGTTATAACTATACACCGCTCATACAGACCGTTTATGTCTTAATGTGAATAAGAACATGCTCTGCTTCATTAGTCCGGATTATTCGGTAAACCGGACATTTTGTTGGGAACGGACGTGTTCGGATAAACGAGGGTTCACTGTACATCACTTAAGCATGCTACTCCTACAAAAATGACCTGACCGTCTGAATGTCCGCCTTGGTTGTGTTTACATTAATCCTTGTATGCCTTGAGCAAAATCTCTTTGGTATACAACGTTTGATTCTTTTTAACGTACGTTTTTTACTCAAAGAGTTATGTAAATGATTTCCATTACTTTTAGGTTTTAAATACATCTTGATATGTTTTTTTCGAGAATTGATGTGTATTTGATGTCTCTTTCAATTAAGGGAATTCAATAACTAATTCTTTACCATATGTTTCGATGTTTTGTTAACGGACAAGTCAATCCAAAGCGTATGTATTGTCGAATGTCACATTGTTGAGGTTAGTTATAGTATATAAGATAACGGTGTATTTTGTTTTTCCAATGCCACAAAATGTTGAATTAAGTCCTGACGAAAACAGAAGCATATCATGGTTTCTGCGTTATGGTCATTGTTTCTGCGTCATGGTTTCAGGCGACCAGTCCAGCGTGCACAGAGCTCGAGGTGATAACCACCGACTGGCTGGGCAAAATGATGGCACTTCCTGCTGACTTCCTGCACTCTGACGCCGGACCGGGAGGCGGTGTCATTCAGGTATCGAACCTTCGACTCGTTTTGTAAACGGCTCGTTTGACTCATCAATCCAAAGTCACAAGAAATCTTGATATTAAGGTTCTGGGTACCGGTTTACTAAGCGAGTTAGGGAAAATATTTGCGTCATTAAGTCATAACTGATGAACATGGATAGTATCTGAAAGTACAATATTGCAATGTGTCATGTCATAGGAAGCGTCTCGGAGAGGCGATTCCAATAATGTGTTACTTTGCAATATTGCTTAGCCAAATAATGAAGGGAAATGTTGTTTTGAACGTACGCACTTTTTAAGTATAAACTGTTTATTAAAACGGTACTCAGGGTCTTTGTCCGATCATTGCGAGCAATTTCTCCTTTTCACACAATGTTTCCTGCACTGTCAGAATTAAATGTCATTCTCCAATTTAATCGAGGTTTGAAATGTCTCCTTTAAACTCTTTCAATTTGGGACAGTCGAAAATTTGGCATTTGGTAAAGGGTTAATGTCGGAAAATTAATAACGACCCCGGTAGGTCATTAATATTTTGTGTATTACCACACAAACAATTGAGATAAAATCATAGCAGTGTTGAAATGGAGCAAATATCTTTTGTTGAAGCTGTAAGGCTTCTTTTATTTTCCATAATTATGTACAAGAATCAAATGGCACAAAATTTTTAACTAATTCAGGTACGACCAATTCAGTGTACGAATCATTCACAATCTGGCGCCAAATCAGAAGCCATGATCTTCCTTTGGCCTGCACCCGGTGCCATCATTCCTGACGAGCTGAAAGATTAGATATCACCCTGTCAAGGGACAGGCTAGACAGAAATGTAAAAATAGTAGACGAATTATACAGCAATGGTGCTAGATCCTCGGACATTGATGATCGTATAGTGTGAGACCGGACCCCTGCAGTGTCTGTTTGTTGTGACAAAATAAACTGATCAGTCGACAAATCCCCATTGTTTGTCGGAGGGCTTTTCGAAATGAGAGCTACTGAACACCAATGAATTTGTCCATTTTTTTGTCGGAAGTCGTACTCGTCTTTTGGCTAATTCGTTATAAAAAGTCATTTAGATGCGTTTTGTCAAATTGTCAATTTAAATGAAGGCGATTCTCTTTTTTTTTTAGAAAAAAAAAGACGATGATTGGTTAGTTGTGTCGCATTACCACCATCGAATAATCCTACACAAATATTGCCCGAGCTAGGTCTCGAGCCTAGGAACCTTATATTAAAAGCCGGACGCATTACCGTCCTTGCTAACGAGAATTGGCGCAAACTATCTTTTTGTTATGTCCCATTGAAGAGTAATGTTAACTCACACAATGATTTCGATTAGCAGTTCCTTTGATTGATAACAACGCTACAGCTCTGTTCGTTTTGCTGAAGATCTTTAAACATTGACCTTATCAACTAGCGGTATCGAATGTTTATATTGAATATGTGTCGGTCGGTTCTCAAATCCTTTACGGAAAACTGCTTTCGTCGATTGAGGCGAGCAAAATGCCAATGTTTGCGATAAAAAATCTTAACAAACAAAAAAACCGCATAAGCAGATCAAAGAAACAACGTGCATACGACTGCTGGTTCAAATGGCTATAAGGTATCAATGACTGCGTTTTACCAGCGACTGATTTGTTCCAACGGCTGTTTAGTTTCAACGGCTGCTTGGTTTCAACGGCTGCTTAGTTCCGGTGGCTGCTAAGTTCGAACTTCTCCTTAGTTCCAGTGGCTGCTTAGATCCAACGGCTGCTTAGTTCCAGTGGCTGCTTAGTTCCAGTTGCTGCTTTGTTTCAGTGGTTGCTTAGTTCTAGAGGCTGCTCATATACTATGGCTGCTAAGTTTAAATGGCTGCTTAGTTCAAGTGGCTGAAAGGTTCCAACTTCTCATTAGTTCGAATGGCTTCTTAGTTCCAACTTCTCATAGGTTTCAACGGCTGCTTTGTTACTAAGGCAGATTAGTTAAAATGGCTGCTTAGTTCCAATGGCTGCTTAGTTCCAACGTCTCATTTGTTTAAACGGCTGATTAATATACAGTGGACCCGCGATAATCCGAACGTCGTTTATCCGGAATATTCACCATCCGAACAGAATTTTGAGGGAACGGATCTTACCTTCATCAATTTAACTGTTTAATGCGGAAAATCCGCGTTCCGGAACCGGACAAAAATATTCGGGAACCAACAGTCACTTTTCATAGTATATGCGTATGGCTAGTCCGGAAATCAGTAAAATCGTTTATTTTGCGGTTACAGTTGCGAATGAAGGGATCGGTCTTCTGTTGTAAACGGCATTCACACGTTTTGCAAACTGTCACGTATGCTTGACCATAACATGTCACCTAGTGTAATGTACTGGAAGGTGTTGATTGTTTGTTAATCGGTCATTCTGTCAGTTGATTGGTCTTACATTATTGTAATTACGGTCGCATGTCGATAGTTGAGTTTGTAAAAGGTGTAGATTGGCTGATTGGCTGCTTAGACAGCGATCGGGAGACAATGTCTGGCAATCATTTTCAATTATTACTCAATCGATATGCTCCTTTTCCCTATAAATAAACTCTCGACAATCCCTACCTATCTCATTTCTCGATATTGAAATAAGAAGATACAACTTGAAGATGTCTACACCCACAGCCAAACGAAGACAGTTCTTTTCAGAGCTATCTTAAGGAATTTTAACTTCTCGAAAGACATTGCTTCAAATTGTCATTTTTTTAAAAGATCCGTTTTGACCAAATAAACACTTCCTTAACACACTTTATATTTCCCTTCAAAAAAAAATAATTGTGTATTTCTTACTTCATAGTAATGATCATGATACACCGACACCGTGTAAAGGTAAACATTTCGCTGTAACTCGCATATTCTTTATTCCGAAAAATTCGTTAATACGAACATTTCTCCTTGGAACGAAAGTGTTCGGATAAACGAGGGTCCACTGTATACGACTGCTTAGTTTCAGTGGTTAAGAGATGTCGATATCAACACAGTATGCATTAATTTATGTACTGTTACTTTATTGTTCCGCGTTATATCCCCCTTGTTTGTCTATATTTCAGTCAACAGCCAGTGAGACTGTGTTCCTGTGTCTGCTGGCCGCGAGGGCAAAGACTGTGGCTCGATACCTAGAAGAACATCCGGACATGGATGAAAAGACCGTCATGTCAAAACTCGTCGGCTACAGCTCTGATCAGGTCCGAACATTACATTACATTTTTATCTTATTTGTGTCTCAATCATGTAAAAGAGCAAGCATTTATTCAAATAACGTAAACATATAAAACAGGTACATGATCATCGATTTAGAATTACACTACAACAATAAACGTTTAACTTGGCAACATATGGAGCTGAAAGTTTACGTATGGATCTTAAGACATAGATTAGATTTAGGTAAAATGGGTTAGTTTAACTGCGTGTAACAACAATCAAGGTACGACTTGAATGATTGTTTTATTTGTTACCATAAAACCGGATATACATTATCATCCTGAGTGACTTTTAAGTTACAATTTGAGTTAGTGTATTTTGGAAATTGCGTCTAAATCCGTTTGTATTGAGAAATATAGTTTTACTTTACTCCTTTCTTTATGGATTTTCGTTTTGCTAAATTCATATACTGTTAAAGTTCAGTAGTGGCTATCGTATCAGATTTTAAACACGGACATCCTTGGCTCGTTTCTCATCATAACGAAATGACGTAAGACAAGGCAAATTGCTCCAAAACACGTGTGGTAACGTAAATCAGATGATCCAAGCTGTAACTGCGTGACAGAATGAAATATCTACGTCTGGATCATTCGGACTAGTGGTAACGAAGGGAAACATGAAAACTTGGACTGCACTAGTCAAATAACTGAAATATATCCAAAGTCATTACTTGAATTCATTTTTATGAAAACAAAATGCCAAGTTACGAAATGGCATGCCTTCCTTCATTATTGTATATCCTATATTTCTATAGATGCCACGTCTTTCGTGTTTCTTATATCAAAATTTGCTTTATCATAGAGGTGTTTCTGTTTGGAGGATTTCATACAGTCGTTTTTATTGAAGATAATGTCATACCATTTAACCCTTAGAATGCTTGGTTATTTTCTACAAATAACTTTATGTGTCGTCTGCTTTCCAAAACCTTTAATATTTGCTTAATTTTGTTGAGAAAAGATACCAATAGTAGCAAACAGGTTAGATCACAAGCCAGCCGCAAATTTACTTAGCGACTGACCTGTGATCTAACCTGTTTGCATTAACATGAAGTCGGTTCTAGCACTATAAGGGTTAAACACTGACTCACCTATTGCTTACCTCCCGTCACTCTACAGGCTAATTCCTCCGTTCACCGATCCGGACTCCTGGGTGCTGTACGAATGGTCAAACTGCCCAGTGACGAGAACTTTTGTTTGCGCGGGAAAACCCTTAGTGAGGCGATCGAGAAGGACAAAGCCGAGGGGCGTATACCCTTCTTTGTGAGTACTGGGCTTACTGTTGTTGCTGTAGATCTGGGTACCGTTTTACTTAATCACTTAACCCTTTACTATACGCATATTTCTCGACTGTCCTAAAGTTATCCAAAGATGTTTGCAACAAACTGGTCAAATGTCGCTCTTGTTTGGTAATGGGTTAAGGGATAAAAATAATGCATACATAAAACATATTACCGCGATGTTTAAATCAAAGTCGTTAGTATTTAGCCAACACAAAATTCATATTAAGGAAATAAAAATCACAGATTCGTCAATTCGTCTTTTTTTTTAACAATATCTTATTTCGTCAACATTTTCCAATGGTTGCAATTCATTTCAATTAAGATGAAAAACGAAGCATCAAAAAGGCAACAATGATTATACGATTTTTTATAAAACCATACATACAATGTACCAGTCTCCCCAAACATTTTCTACGATAAATTGAACACGACTGTTAAAGCTTATATTAATACAGCGTGATATTGCAAACAAATAATGGCTTCGGTAACTTACTGTTGTGATGACATATCAGATTTCTGGGAGCGTTAACATGTATCATATCTGACAATGAATCTGTTATAACGAAACACCGTGTGAATTTATAACATTATATTCTCATATTTTCTTTGACAAAGTGTAGGCCTACACCACTTCCTGATTTAAGAGATCTATGAAACAGACGATATTAGAGATGGTGACTAAAGGGATTAAGATAAAGAAGGAAAACGAGGAAACACAGAACTAAATCACGTTTCATGACGTGCTTATTTTCCTTTCGCCAAATGACTTTTTTTTATAACTGCTTAAAGTTTGTCAATATCCGAATGTGGTATCAAAAAACTGAAGGTTATCAAATAGAATTTTACCAACAAACAGTATTTACTCTGTGTTTCAAATTGTTTCATTACATTAGATTTCTTCGTCATATTCTTGAGTATAACTTGATGTCCCAAGAGAACAAGATATACCATTTTAATGAGCATAATGTACCCGATAATCTTGGCGCCGGACCAAACCACTGAAATAAAAACAGGGGCATTGAGTGCCAAAGACCATTTTCACAACCAAATAAATATCTCGTATGGCATGATGTTTCATGTCACGCATTTTATATATACGCAAAAATACGGATTGAGGTTCTCCTCTACAATATTTACTCAACTTGAATGACCTTTGAAGTCATAATAATTGTTTATCCAATTTCAAATTACAATAATGATGCAATAACTTTTATATTCAAGAGTTTATTTGATAAAAAAAAAAAAAGTTATACTAAATTATTACCACCTCACTCTTAGATTTGTTTTCCGTTTTTAGCTTTTTTCATCTAAGGTTTTGAACCATTATCGAATCACAGGTTTACCTCGTTTATCTTTACCAAACGTTTCTGTTTTACACTAGGTCTGTGCTTCACTCGGTACAACAGGCAGCTGTGCTTTTGATAATTTGACAGAGATTGGACCATTATGTAAGTACAATTAGTGTTTATTGGTACATGTTTTGTTAAAATAATTATTGCATTTCATGTTAGAAAAAGGACATTATAATATCGGAACCTTTTAAAAAGCAGTACTGTGAAAAGAAAAATATTTACGCACAGCCTGTGGTTTGGAAAGGGAGACAATTATCCCAATAAGATCATCCTTGTGAAGCATCATATTCAATAAATCAATATGTCTTAACTAGTTGTCCCCCTTCTTTACACACACGTGTAGGTATAAATGTATGCAGAAAGCTCGCACAAAATATTTCATTTGATAAAATAAATTTACCTCCGATTGAACATAAAAACGTCTGCAAATTGTTAATCAGCATATTTTGTATTACAATGCAGGTACTGAGAACGATATTTGGCTTCATATTGACGCTGCATACGCCGGAAGTGCTTTTGTGTGCCCTGAATACCGGAAGTACATGGCGGGAGTTGAGGTAGGTCATTTCCGATTAAAGTTCGATATTTCTGTTTAAGACTTTAAATACAGACATTTCTAAATAGTCGAAAATGAATAAAGAAAACATTCATTAGGAGGATAAGCCAAGTTAGACATCGCCGTGTCACTGTTACGACGACTTCACTGGATTTGACTCTCGTTACCTATTGACTCCTTCAATTCAACCATGAAAAACACCTATGATGGCAGTAATCTCTTTTAATCAATCTGGACAATTTTGTTTTTGAGTAAATCAATATTATCCAATATCAGTCTATCTTTCTTTTGGAGTAATTGGAGTTGACTCGCGTAAATTGATTTGAACTGTAGCAATATATCACTCAATGCCACATTTCATCAAAAGCACTAAATGTAAGGTGAGGTAGAAAGTTCATCACATTTGTTTGGTACCTTGGTACTCTAATATAGTCTTGCAATGGTCACTATGAATTCACATTCTTGCATATGACCATAACTGTTACAATAGGTAAGACTCAAACCTCATACTTTCAAGAGCAGGAATCGATTGCCCTTGTCAGTCATGTAACAGCGTCTTTCGGCGACGCATGAATTCCTCGTTTAGAATATATTCATATCCTATGGATCCGATCGTCGAAAGTACACTATACGATAAGGAGGATGTGGTATTTCGCACTGTGCTGACAAATCATTTACAACAATTCCGCTGATACATCACGGCGATTGGTCACATTTATATGACGCGTATATTAGCAAGGCGGTCATTATTTTCTTAGAAGTAGTTAACTTGTTTGGAATTCTAATCGCAAATGTGACGAGACAGGAAGCTATGACAACCACCAACGTTGGTCTTAGATATGGATGCCTCAATTTGGAACCTTTATTTGAATAACAGTGAGCTATTGCTACATCCGTGAATATTCAGAACGCCCCTCGATATACTAGAACGCCCCTAGATATTTTAGAATGCCCCCTCGATATCTAGGAATATCCCTCGATATTTTAGAACGACCCTCAATATTAGGGAACGCCCCTCGATATAAGAGAATGCCCCTAGACATTTTAGAATGCTCCTTTATATTTAATAACGACCCTATTATACTTTAGAATGCCCATCGTTATTTAAAGCCATACTTGCGCTCATTTCCACTTAAATTGTGAAAGTTTTAGAAATATTTCAAGTTAACTTAAAAGTACTTTAGATTACCTTTTACAGAGAAATTGAGACTGTAACACGTTCACATGATGCTTTTATAAGAGTGAATACAATAAGCGATACAACTAGGTCATCCGAGAAACATTGGGGACCAATAAAAACCAAGAAATTCTCCATTTTGAATATTCACCTTGTTTATATTGGATAATGACATTGTTTTTTATGTGTTTCACATGATTTTCTTAACCAGATGATCCCTGCTCATTAATCCGAGCACTTTTACTATTTTAGATGTTACTCGAATGTAAACAACGGAGTTAGATTGGTGGGCACCAAATTTGTGATTATAGCACTTTGAAAAAAAGATAATGAAAAGTACAGGCGTTATATTATCATGACCCTGTGGTTTTTCGCTATGTTTTAACATATTCTATCATAATTTATAACTCATATTACCCAGTTTTGCAGTTTCTCTGAGCGCTAGTATGCTTTTAAGAATGTCCCTCAATATTTAAGAACGCTCCTCGATATTTTTTTAATACCCCTCGATAATCAAGCGCCTCTCAATATCTAAAAATACCCCTCGATATTTAAAAATACCCCTCGATATTTAAAAATACCCCTCGATATTTAAAAATACCCCTCGATATTTAAAAATACCCCTCGATATTTAAGAATTACCCTCGATATTTAAGAATACCCCTCGATATTTAAAAATACCCCTCGATATTTAAAAATACCCCTCGATATTTAAAAATACCCCTCGATATTTAAAAATAACCCTTGATATTTAAGAATTACCCCTCGATATTTAAAAATACCCCTCGATATTTAAGAATTACCCTCGATATTTAAGAATACCCCTCGATATTTAAAAATACCCCTCGATATTTAAAAATACCCCTCGATATTTAAAAATACCCCTCGATATTTAAGAATTACCCCTCGATATTTAAAAATACCCCTCGATATTTAAGAATTACCCTCGATATTTAAGAATACCCCTCGATATTTTCAGCATGCTATGACATTCAGTACGAACCCTCACAAGTGGATGTTGATCAACTTCGATTGCTCTGTAATGTGGTAAGGCTGTTTATATCTGACCTCGCCGGATCTTTAACCCATGTAGACCTGTTGTAATGTATCTAAAGAGGACAGTCTGTTGTAATGTATCTAAAGAGGACAGTATAATCCATATCTTCATATATACTTTCCTTAACCCGTATAGTGCTGTAACCGACTTCATGCTTATGCAATCAGGTTAGACCCAGGCCAGCCGCCAAGTAAATTGACGGCTGGTCTGTGATCTAACATGTTTGCTTCTCTGAGTATCTTTCAAGCAGATATTTACGGTTTGTGAAAGCAGATGACGCAAAGATCTATTTTTATCTTAGTGTTAAGATAATGCAAAGATTAGGGTTAACTCATCTGTAACAAACGATTCATGAAACCACTGTGACGAAAGGATTATCGCCTATCAATTAACCTGCTTCTTGTAACATAATTGTTACACATACAACTATGCCCCTCATCCGTCGTTATTATGCGGTCCATCGATGTTTCAACTTGGAACAGTCACAAAAATACCTACGAGGGAAAACAAAACGTGTAGCATTGGATCAGACGTAGCAATTCCCCTATTCGGCTTAAAAGTAATAAGTAAGGACTATTCCTTCTAATGCGTCAACGTTTGACTTATTATCATGCCGTTTTATATTGAAATCCTTTTCATTTTTGTCACGTTATTGGTGTTTGTTGTTGTGTTGGTGTTTTTTGTTGTTGTTATTGTTGTTGTTAAAGAAGAATTAAAGAACGACTCCCCCTATAGACTTTTATAAGTAATTCCCTTTACTCCTCTCTAAGGTAGAATACACATAATCCGATATCTTGGAACTCTTTCTTTCGTCAGATTACTTCGGTCATTACACCGAATATTTCCGGACCCCGTCCGATCTATACCATGAACGGCCGAAGTATTCCGACGAAATAATTAGGTTCAAAATGGCGGATTATGGGTATTCTACCTTAAATATATAGTGATCTTTCTATAGCATTGTAGTAAATGTTCACTGGTTGGTCTATCGCTACTGAGCTAGGAAAGGGTATTGTCAAATGTCACTTGTCGGTGAGCTAAATATCATCCGTCTTGGCTCGAATCTGGTATGATATCAAGTCCACGAGGCTTACCGTTACACATACACGCATTTATATCAGCTGGTGCATTTTGATTGAAATAATTCTTGGCAACACTTTGTAAAAACATAGTCTGCTACCATGATTTTTATGCCAGCCATGGTGTTATTATAATTTTCAAAATTGGCCTTCTGTGAACAACCGCCAAATACAAAGATATTTGATGAAGGAAAACAATAATTGTTAGGCTTAAAACAACGACTGCCGTAGCTTTATTGTTCTTATAATGACGTCATACGAAAATCGCTATTTTCGGCGTGTATTTGTTTTCTCCGGCAGACGAGACCGGACGTTAATCATTCGGATATCGTCTACAAGTATCGACTGACGAGTTTACGGTACTGACAAATGATAACAGGGGTTTTGTGTGATCGGTTTTGGCAGTGAAGCTTGTGTCTCAATGATAGGTCTATTAGGTTTTATAGATGGATGGCTGAGTCAGGCGAATATCGGGTTGTTACTTATGGCATGCCGTAGTTCACCTTACGACGATGAAGCAGATTCACTCTATAATCATAAAATCCCTTCCTTCGTCGCAAATCTAACTGAAAAATTTAACTACGGCTTCTCGCCACAAAACCTTTATCCTTTACCAAACACCAAATGTTCGACTGTCCCGTATTGAAGGAGTTTCCTAACGACATTTCAAAATGTGAAGAAATTTGACACTAGTAATCTGATAGGGCAGAAAACATTGTGGAAAAAGGGAAAAATGCTCATTTCAATTTATGCCGAAAAGCTTGTTGTGTGTTGACGGTTTCCGATAAGTCAAGCATAAACATTCTACATGAGTAAAGTGTTAATGAGAAAAAATTCCGAAGGGTGGTGGCTCAAATTAGAAGTAAATCGGATATCGAACAAAAAACAGACGACGTATTACGTCTATCTGGCCTGGCATTTGGCGTTAAATGAACGATTTGAACGATGGGAGTGGACATCTCTATACACGGTGATGTATTCCTACGCGTGAATTGGCGGTGATTAAACACCAACCGCTTGCTATCATTTTAACCCTTTACCACACGCCAAATTTTCGACTCTCCCAAATTGAAAGAGTTTGCAGATGGCATTTCAAAATGTGATGAAAATGAAAAACAATCTTCTGATAGGGCAGAAAATCATTGTGAGAAAAGAAGAAATTGCTCGTTTAGAGCAATTTCTCCTTTTCCCACAATATTTTTTTGAGTCGTCTGCAACAAAGTGGTTAAATGTCGTTATTGTTTGGTAATGGGCTAACCTATTATTGACGTACAGTCGCTAACGCTGTTTGCAAGGGTGTCTGAGTGCATTTTGAGGCATTTGCTAAATATGTAAGCAATTTAACTTTTATATATAATATATGTCATATATATGCAATCATTAACGGGAACTACCGTTAGTAAGATTATCTCTAGCCTCGAGGCCTTGCCCATGCATACCCGCCCTAGTTCGTGGTATACGAACGGGCCAGGCCCCAGGCTAGATATTCTCTCTTACCATCGTTTGAACCATTTTTATGATGTATTCCTACGCGTGAATTGCGGATGATTGAACACTGCTCGCTTGTTATCACTGTTAACCTCAGAGTAATGACGTATAATCGCTCACGATATTTACAAATGTCCGAATAGTTTCGGACACATCGTAAGCGATTGGACGAAGGGACTACTTTGTGACCATTACACAGCCACTACCGTTACCACTCTTACCATTTTTTTACTAACGCGGGGATGTATTCCTATACGCGTAAAAGGACGGTGATTTAACTCCGTTCGGTTGTTATCCTGAAATGGTTTCTCGGCTCGCAGCCAAGTCAGAATGTTACGTAGTTTACAAAGACATGTTTATTTTTCAATCAGTATTGATCATATAACGTGTTGGTGATAGTTGCATTGATGTTTCCCGGCTTACATTGGTATACTATTGTACACACAAACGTTGTAGTAAACATAATACCTTTTAAAATAGTACGGAGATAGTAAATAAACAATCATTTTCATTTTTTAAAACAATGTTTTTATCAAACATAACAGAAGAAAGATCATTTCAAAACGTAATACGTTTCTTCTTTTGTTGCTATGAAGTTTGAATTTCCGACAACTCACATCCATTGTTTTACGCGTTTATTTTTTTTTCTGTAAATTCGGTCAAATGGATGTATTAGTCCTGACAGAGATAAACCATTATTCTTATTTGAGTTGAGAAACACTTTATTTTTAAGTTCTTTTTTTTTTCATTTATGTCATCAAACATTATTGCAGGTTCTACTTTACCCTGATAATGCTAGAACCAACTCAATGCTTATGCAAACAGGTTAAGGTTTTGAAAAGCAGATAATACAAAAACCTATTTAGTAACTTATCCAGCATTCTCAGGTTTAAGTGAGACAAGTGTACGTATAATCGTTTGATAAAACAGCACAAAACAATCGTTCTATATAAATGGTACATTTTATGTTATTTAAGTGACACTCGTGCTTAGTCCAAACCTCTCTTCATATGTTTTGGTTGCTTTTGGGATGTTCGAACAGAATAAGCGCGGAAAATAGTACTCAATCTGTACAGTTATCTCCCTTTCTGTAGAGAAGAAGATATACCGGCGGTCACAGAAAAGAATCTTTTAGATATGAAACCAGTTTTTGTAAACTTCAATCGAAACGAGCTTAACTACCTTTACATCATATTGGTGTCGCCGCCATGTTTTGGTCACATGACCTTGGCTGTCGTCACGTTATCCCCAACAATGCAATGAAGCAAGGGGGAAGCAATCATGTGTCGAGTTTAAGATAAAACTCCTTACAGTGGTTACCTCCGGTATGTTACACTTTGCAGTGAAATATGGCAACAATCTGAACTTATCAGGTTTGTCCAATGAAAACACCTCTAAGATAGTAGGGTTGCATTTCATTGTAATTTCATTTCTATAAATAGGTCTTAAATTTGAAATCTAAATAGTCAGTTATTTTGATGAAAGAACATTTAGATATATATCACAACTTATAATGTCAATCTTATGTATGAGTAACGTGTAAAGTGTAATTCAAAATGATGCTCAACACTTACATATATATTGAACTACATTCGTGGCCGATTATTGAAAAGGGGTTATAATCCGGGGACGAGTTACCCGAAATGGTGTATTTCTTAACTCACGGAACTACCCGAGTAGTTCCGATTGACGTGGCAATGATCAATGAGGAGAAGTTTGGTTTGAAACAATGGTTGTTTATTACAGGATCAAAGACAGTCGGTATCTGGTGGACGCTTTCAACGTAGATCCCATCTACCTACGTCACGAAAACGAGGGTAGGGTTCCGGATTATAGAGTAAGTATTTCATAACTAGTTGTTTAAGGATCATAAGTGAATGTAAGTATAAAATGACAAGTTGTATTACGAACATAAGTAAGGGTAAGTATTAATTCGTTGTTTAGTATCATAAGTGAAATTAAGTATTAATTAGTTGTTTTAGGATAAGTTGTAAATTATTTCAGTTAATCCTATTGATAGAAAATGTGTTAGCTAACTCCATGTTAATATGTCGAAAAACTCTAACAACTGATCGCGTATGGCAAGCATCGTTATAGCCTTTGGGTTTGAAAATCTTAACATTTCATAGATTTACCCATTCATTCTCCTTTATGATTGGTCGAATAAAATCCAAATTCTACCCTGTAAAGATAATAAAGTATGATCTTGAACAAAGATTGAACATGGTATGCATCCTTAAGCATCCAATTATAGATTATGACCATAATTAAACAAGCCCAAGGCATCGATTATGATATACCATGAAGCTTGAGCAATCGCATCAACGTCATGAATATGATTCTAATATCTATACAAACCCTCAGACATATCTCGTCAAAGAATCTTAGAAGGCATCGTGACAAAATGGGAACCAATTGATTAGGAACAGTTCTTTCAATTGTCGTCTTGTTATTTCAAATCCCGGACGTTTCTGATAATACGATAAAGTAAATGATTCGATAGAACGGTTTGAAATGAAACTTTCTGCATTACCCGTATACCCATCAAGTGACTTCGTGGTATGATTAATACAAAAGGCGTATTCAACATCATACATGTATACGTTTTCAGCATTGGCAGATACCACTAGGTCGTAGGTTCAGGTCTCTGAAGCTTTGGTTCATGCTACGGTCTTACGGTGTTGAAGGTGTACAGAACTACATAAGGAAGGTATGGTGTTTGATGTTAAACCTTTAACCCTTATAGTGCCGGAACTGACTTCATACTTATGCAAACAGGTTAGATCCAGGCCAGCCGCCAAGTAATTGCTGGCCTGTGATCTGACCTGTTTGCTACTATGAGTATTTTTCCTTAACAAAATTAAGCAGATTATTAAGGTTTTAGAGAGAAGACGACACAAAAATATATGTTTTGAAAAGTAACACAGCATTCAAAGTATTAATTGAACATTTCCTGTTATAGCACGATGTTACAAAAACTGCTCATCAATTGTAATCACATGTCGCCATTGATTAGAAATCACAGTGTCGTTCTTTCTACCCTTGATTGAGAGAAAGTGAAATTCTATAATAGTATAAAACCTATACGTATGTCTTCTTAACACCAAATGAGTGAAAGGGATGATATTATACTGAACCTATGTTTGATTTTCACGTCCATAATAGCCAAAGCAAGTGGATTCTTAAAGCTGGTTGTTCACAGGTGTTTAGAAATTCGGATGTTTCAACTTACCTTCTTTAAACTGTACAGTATGAGAACTGGTGCATGGTACGCCCTGGAGAATGGTCAAAAGAAGCGAAATCAGTTCATATATAAGATTTTAGAGCCTATATACGATTAATTAATACGTTTTTAGATCCAAAGCCATTGTAACGATTTTGAGATCTACCACATATAGACTGTGTATACTAAGATTGCAAAACTTGCGAAAAATAAGTTTGTTTGTTTCTATGCTTCGATTTGAATCTCGATTTATTAACAGCAGTAGTTTTGTTGTATAACGCATACTGCTAGTGTCGTGTGATGAGAGGGTCGACTCTTTCCATATTCTTACTCTCAGACTCTTTTATCCAGTTCAATAGGTATCTAAATGGTGAATCGATCATTGCTTACGAAATAAACCGTTTGAACAGTTTACTGTATATGCAAGACGGGAGTGCTGCATCGTTTATCTCTGCCAAACGGTTATGAAGGATAATGCGAAGCAAATCAGTACTCTGGTTTTATGTTACTATACTGATATGGTTTGCCTTTTTATCCGTAAAAGACTTTATTAAAAAAGACTTTATTAAAAAAGAGTTTATTAAAAAAGACTTTATTAAAAAAGAGTTTATTATAAAAGAGTTTATTATAAAAGATATTAGACTCTTTATCTGTGAGGTAGTTCTATTAAATACCTTTTCATTAAATTTGGACCAAATTATTTGCTGTGTTCTCAATGTCTTTACCTTTCATTGATTTTGTTTCAGCACTGTGCGCTTGCTCACGAGTTCAAGGACCTTATACTGGACGACGGAAGATTCGAACTTGCCGCCGAGGTTGTCATGGGCCTGGTGTGTTTCCGACTAAAGGTACGACCTTGTGGAACACAATTATGTTCAAACATTGACAGCAATATCATCAATATTCTTGTTTGCGTATGATGTATTTGTCTAAACCAATTCTCTCGTCAGTGCTCGTTGAGCGACCATTTCGAGGGTTCAGTGCAATACTGTAGTAAGAGATTCATGTTTATGAAGCACTTACTATAGTCATGCATTGAAAACTTGATTTACGAATGTAACACTCCTTTTCAAGTTAGAACCTTTCGGATATCTATTCAAATGCATTATGTATGTTGTTGTGCAATAAATAACTATTCTAAAGAAGATTTTGGTAAGACTGTTTTGACAGATGAAGATATAAATCAGCTGCAATCGAGAGTTAAAGCAGTATATATCATGGCTTTGTTGTCTATTTGTCTAGACAGCGACCTTGTGGCAATCGCATGGCTACTTACTCATAACATGTCGACTATTATACATAGTTAAAACCGGATATCCTTCATTTATTATGAGAACCTTACTATATATTGCTATTTCATAGTAGCTTAGGTGTTTGCTTTAAATGATTTGTATTAACATTCCTCAACAAAATGTCCTTTTACGTATGGAATAAAAGTTACCGAGTAAGAGATACAATAAAAGAGAACTTGATTGATCTATAACTACACTCTTCTATACCTTTACAAAACAGCTACAGATATGCGTTCAGAAAACCGTGTATTGCTTCTAATGAGAAATTAATGCTTCTGTTGTATTGGTCTTGTTTTCCCATGCCGACAGTTATTATATGCTATCATTTCGGTTTCTTTTTTACTTTTGTTTTACTTTCGTCTAATGTTGTTCTCTTTTAACATTAAAAAAAAAAAGGAAAAAAGAGATTGAAAGAAATCAGATTCACGTCGCCAGATATAAACTAAGAGCAGAACAGGACACACTTTCTAGAGGATGTTTTCTCTTTTTAACGCATATAACAAATTTGCTAATTGAACTGCAACTTTTCTTATACAACGGTAATCTAATGAAAGGATTTCAATCCTTTACAAATGTGTTCCAAGAAATAATTACAACCATTTTATCATATTCGATTGTATATTGAGGTCCCTTATGATATACCGAATTTGCCTGTTGTATGTTAAAATAGCTGAAGATATTCAAAGACTTTGCCTATTGTTTGATGAAGTGCCTTTAAACATTCAGAATGTGCCAGAATAAGCTGAGATTTAATACCAAATTAAAAAACATAAATATATTTTCTCTATTGAATATTCAGGGTGACAACATTTTGACGGAGCGGCTACATGACGCCATTTTATCGGACGGACGGATTTATCTCATACCCGCCATTGCACGTGGTGTTTACTTCCTGCGATTGGCCATCTGCGCAGAACGGACAACGACAGCAGATATCCGGTACTCATTTAACGCCGTCAGAGCATGCGCAGAGAGGGTCCTGAAGTTACCGGTCGATGTTCGAGGGGATCCGAAACATAAACTTACTATTGACATTGATGCTTCACCGAGACGTCTGCACGGCTCCACTGAAAACCTTCATAACGGAACTTCGTAACTTACAAACACTACTCGATTAACCCTTAGAATACTGGGTAATTTTCTAAAAATATATATCTAACTCCAAAACGGAACCAATATTAACTCTGAGAATATTCTATCTGACTCTGTGAAGCTCTACATCATTTTTGTGTCGTCTGCTTTCCACAACCTTAAATATCTGCTTGATTTTGTTGAGGAAAATTACTCAGAGTCGCAAACAGGTTAGATCATAGGTCAGCCGCTAGTTTACCTGGCGGCTGATCTGTATCTTACCTGTTTGTATAAATATGAAGTCGGTTCCAGCACTTTGAGGGTTAATTATGTCGTAAATGAAACATTATGACAGCATTAAACTAAATTATTCAATACCAAAATCCATTTGTTCGTTGTCACTTTAATCTACGCAAGAAGATAGTTACTCAATCCTATAGCGGAATGAATTTTTAAAAACTCATTAAAACAAGATGTTAAATAGATCGGATATTCAGATGCCCTTATTGTTTGGTTCGATGTTTCATGGAAAAAATACATTTATGCTTATTTACTGCTAAGCTTTATTTTCTTATACACTTACTTAGAATAGCGAAGATGGGACCAGGTTGTTTTATGTTTTATTAAGATATTTGATTCGTCTCTTCATATATCATCCAATTTAATTTGCCGAATTGCTACTATGACAAAATGTTTTCGGTTGATGTTACAATGAATATCTTAAATGTGAAGTTTCATTATGGTTGTTTGTTTTTGTTATTCTAAATAAGATAACCTCCATCCATGAGGCATTAGGATAAGAATGGAATGGAGTAATATATTTGTATGCCGTGTGTTGAGAGCGCATTAAGCTCTTATAGGGCTGGAACCGACTTCATGCTTATGCAAACAGGTTAGATCAAGACCAGCCGCCAAGTAAACTGGTGGCTGGCCGGTGATCTAACAAGTATGCTTCTATAAGAACCTTCCCTCAACAAAAGTAACTCGATATTTAGGGATTTGGAAAGCAGACGACACAAAAATCTATTTTTGAAAAAAATACCCAGCATTCTAAGGGTAAGTCACTGACCGTTATATTTGGTGTTCCCGACAAATTTCATTTACATTCCTGCTCACGATACATTGTGAAGCACACATTCTTTCTTGTATTTGACTATCTCTTTGGTAAAACCATTTAAGTTTCAAAACAACAATAATAACAACAACAATAACATCAACAAACAACAACAGCAAAACCAACATGTCACTGCTCCCTCTATAATACCTCACTTTGACGCATCTACAAATGAACATAGAAATAAACATAGTGATAAAAGGTTAAATTGCTTCTAATAACTATTTCATATGTTTTTCATTATTCTGTTCTACCCTCTCTTTTAGTTAAATGTATTTTCATGTATCGTTTTCGCCTGTTGTCACTTTTAATAATGATCCGTGACGAATTTCAGAAACTCGGAAATTGGTACGGTTGTGACCAAAGTTTTTCTCTAAATATTCGTTTCTGATATTAGAGGTTCACTAAAAAATCCCCTAAACACGACAGCTAAGCGGACTGTGTGTGAAACATGGTGAAAAATGATGAAGAAAGGTGTTCCTTCGCATGTTGCGTGTTCGCTTTTGTTTTAATTAATTACCTCGTGAATGGTATATGTATTTCCCTTTCCGCCCAGCAGAAAAGTATTTACCTTAGAATTTAGAAAAAAGGCGACCTGCAATATCAAAACCTTGAGGAAGATGTTGCAATCATCTTTTAGACAAAAAGACAACAGTTTCTTTTTTGTCACACATTTCTATATTGCTGCCTTAAACCATTACCAAACTATAACAACATTTGACACTTGTATTGCAGACGACTCTGGAAAACATTGTGGGAAAAGGAGAAATTGCTCTTGACGAGCAAATTCTCCTTTTCCCACAATGGTTTCTTCCCTATCAGAAGATTCTTTTTTTTTTAATTTCATCAAATTTTGAAATGTCGTCTGCAAACTCTTTCAATTTTCGATAGTCGAAACTTTGGTGTTTGATAAAGGGTTAAGCCTATTCGTGAAATTTGGTTGAATTTCACACTAAATAACACGCGAAATAACACAGTAAATATCATCCAAACGAAGAAAAACGATAGAAAACGAAAAAAATAACCAAGTCGGACAGAACTATGGCGTGGGTGGGGACGACACAACAATAATCATTGCCACTGTCACACCAAAACGTTGTATATCGTTCACGTACACGCCGGACATACACCATTGTTGGTGTGACAGCGACAATTCGTCGTGCGTTGATCCACAAATTATGGACGAGCTAATAAGCCCGAGTATTTCCGTGAAACCCGGGAGACAGGAAAACGATTAGTTCGCATACGTTACCGTGACGAAACAAATCAGCAATATTTCGGGGAAAATGATTAAATTTCGAGGCTAATCAAGAAAAATATATTTTACTAAAACCATCGTGTTTCGAACGCCATCTTGTCGTGAAAGCCAAATCCCCCAAGGTGACAGGCAATTCCGAGTTAACCAACTTCTAACTTCTGTCTTCGGTTTGGTTTAACCGTAAGATTATATTATACTTGGTTCTATGACCATATATTAACCCTTGGAATGCTGGATAGCGTTCTAGAAATAGGACTTTTGTGTCATCTGTTTTCGAAAACCTAAATTATCTGCATAATTTTGATGGAGAAAGATACTCAGAGTAGCAAATAGGTCAGATCACAAGCTAGCCGCTAATTTACATGGCGGCTCGCCTTGACCTTACTTGTTTGCATAAGCATAAAGTTGGTTCCAGCACTATAAGGGTTAAGAATTTTGTTTTTGATTGAATAACGTAGTTTGTCATTGCTAATCTCGGGCAAAGCGTTTGGATGGAAACTGTTTGATTAAGATGTTTATATATTTTCATAACATCATTTCTATTTATTTTGTTTACCTCATATTGTTGACGCCAAATAATATTGGGGGTCGGGTGAATGTTTGCGGTCGTCCAATACCAATTACTAGCCAGCCAATTATAATTCTGAGGTCATTCTAACTCGGATGATCCATACTGTAAATATGTTGGATCATTCGGACTAGGGTTATCCGGCCATTCGGTCACAATGGTTTGGTGTTGACGTGATTCATTAAGTCCCAGTCGAGTTTGGACATAAACATACTACATAAGCATTTGGTGTATTCAAATCCCGGACGGGCGACCTTTCATCTTTCAGATAGTCCATGCATTCGGCTATGTTACTTGTTACGGATTAGGTCATACGCCTTTTTTTTATTTCCATTGTCCCCATGTTAAATCAGGTGTGTTCAAGACACTGCTGAGTGAGGAATAGGGTTTTCTACCCTTTGCTTTACCCTGAAACACCAAGTTGGTCCATTAGACTCCCAAACATCGTACTGAAATGGACACCTTAATCGTCTCAATTTGTTTACGGACCAGTGTGTACTAGTACTGTCCGAACACTAATGAATTATCTGTCAATCTGGTCGAGGTACCGGCTGTTTTGTTCATAACAAATAATCCTGCAATAGACAATCAATATACACGTTGGGAGCATTGCAGGACATTTAATAATACAGGAAACACATATGGGTTCTATCAGCTCATAACTTACTAGCAAAACTATGCACTAGAAATCGAAACTCGAATTTTCCTAATGGGGCTACTATTGGTACTACGGCCCGGAGGGACTCCGTAACAGGTGCGAGACCTTGTGTGATAAAAAAAATAACGAGAGGTGATCGTAAAAGGTGATTAAAGTTGAAATAAACTACCGTTGAAAAAGAAATGAGGTCAAATAATTATGAAAATGGATGCCTTCTTTTAACAAAGAAGAGGCATTTACTATATTCACTTTACCAGAATATCAACTGTTTAAGTATATTATGACGAAAGGAAACAGTCTGTTTCTGTCCTTCCTTGTCAATATTTGTTTATATACTCAAATAAATGCCTGATTTTAGCATATCCAGCCAAATACTCTGATATGCATTTTGGACATCATTCAACAATTATACTATAAAGCCAAATAATATACAAAGCGTGTTTTGAAGAACTTTCTTAATTATTCTCCCCAAAACATGTTCCCTGAAAATGTAGAAACTGTTTACAGGTTTGGCTTGATGTCATACTATGTGTCAACATGTGACATGTGCATACTAAACTTTACCCTTAAAGTGCTGGAACCGACTTCATGCTAATGCAAACTGGATAGACACAGGCCAACCATCAAGTGAATTGGCGGCTAGCACGTGTTTGCTACTCTGGCTATCTTTCCTTAAACTAAATCAAGCAGATATCAACGGTTTTGGAAAGCAGACGATATTACTATTATTTTCAGAACATTACCCAGCATTCTATGGGTTAAAGATTCTAGCCGCTGAATAGGTAAGTTGTAGTTCGGTTGAATGTAGGCAAGTCCGTCATCAGATATTTTGAGAAAAACAAGATTTTAGTACATAGTGATCTCTGAGAACGGCCATATATAAATTGGTTACTGTTGGAATCTGTAAAGTTAAGTTTCAGTTATCCAACAATAACTTTCACTTAGTCTGCACACCCATGAGGGCGTTTGGATTTCGACACACGTTTCTATAGAGTCGTTATAGATCCATACTGCCAAGCACTAATGACAATATACACCCATAACTCTCCGGACTTGACATTTGTAATGAATTAACCTGACTTAACCTGGATATATTTCTGAATACTTGGATACTGGACTTTTTAACCCTTTCCCAAACAATGACGACATTTGACCACTTTGTTGCAGACAACTTTAGAAAACATTGTGGGAAAAGGAGAAATTGCTCGTCATGAGCAATTTCTCCTTCTTCCACAAGGTTTTCTGCCCTATGCGCTTACTCCATTAATCTTAAGGTAGC
Source organism: Cerastoderma edule (assembly GCA_947846245.1). Taxonomy (NCBI): domain Eukaryota; kingdom Metazoa; phylum Mollusca; class Bivalvia; order Cardiida; family Cardiidae; genus Cerastoderma; species Cerastoderma edule. Next base: position 8,855,872 of record OX401416.1, on the reverse strand, counting down.
AAATCTGTTGAACAACGCTTTAGCAACCACTGTGAACAAGGTCGTTGTATTGTTGATTTCAATTTTGACCGCCAGAGTTGTAATTTCCCAACACCACATCTCCATACGATGTATCAGAGTCTCAATACAGGTGACAGAATTGTGGCGAGTAGAAATCGGTATATAGAACAATGCGATGACAAAATCACGGAGAAAACCATAAAAAACAGTGTTGGGCAAAAGTCATTGTTGATTCAAATCAAAACATTATTACAAATAAATAACTATAAACACAACAATGGATGTGAACCATGAACGAATACATAGGCAATACTTTCGACTAATTCGATACTGGGCGCAAAAGTTCACAGAAATAGAAAGGCCATTGCAAAATCATTTTTAAATTCGATTAGATCTGAGATCTTATGAAGTTATAATGGTCTTAGTTTGGACTCAGTTTTTTGTATACATGTTCGAATATTTTATTAGTGGTTGTTTGATATAAAAGTATGTATAAGCCGTATATTTCTTAATGATGATAGAACGGTTTGGGTGTGAACATTTAATGTAGATATGCCAGTAAGTATGGATTCTTCAAACATAACGGTTTTGACGCGGATTGCTTGATTAAGAAAAACCAGTATTGGCGCATGTTGCTTGATTAAGATAGAACAGTTTTGGTACGGATTGTTTGATTAAGATGAAATAATTTTAATACGGATGGTTTTGTTTAAATGGATTAGTTTGGGTACGGATTGTTTGATTAAGATAGAACAGATTTGGTAGGGAGTGTTTGATTTAGAAAGAACAGTTTAGGTACGGAGTGTTTGTTTTAGATAGAACAGTTTGGGTACGGATTATTTGATTAAGATAGAACAGTTTTGGTACGGATTGTTTGATTAAGATGAAATAATTTTAATACGGATGTTTTTTTTTAAATGGATAAGTTTGGGTACGGATTGTTTGACTAAGACAAAACAGTTTTGGTACGGATTATTTCATTAAGAAAGAACAGTTTTTGTATGATTTAGATAAACAATTTTGGTACGGATGGTTTGGTTTAGATGGATAAGTTTTGGTACGGATTGTTTGATTAAGATAGAACAGTTTTGGTACGGATTATTTGATTTAGATAGAACAGATTTGGTAGGGAGTGTTTGATTTAGAAAGAACAGTTTAGGTACGGAGTGTTTGTTTTAGATAGAACAGTTTGGGTACGGATTATTTGATTAAGATAGAACAGTTTTGGTACGGATTGTTTGATTAAGATGAAATAATTTTAATACGGATGTTTTTTTTTAAATGGATAAGTTTGGGTACGGATTGTTTGACTAAGACAAAACAGTTTTGGTACGGATTATTTCATTAAGAAAGAACAGTTTTTGTATGATTTAGATAAACAATTTTGGTACGGATGGTTTGGTTTAGATGGATAAGTTTTGGTACGGATTGTTTGATTAAGATAGAACAGTTTTGGTACGGATTATTTGATTTAGATAGAACAGATTTGGTAGGGAGTGTTTGATTTAGAAAGAACAGTTTAGGTACGGAGTGTTTGTTTTAGATAGAACAGTTTGGGTACGGATTATTTGATTAAGATAGAACAGTTTTGGTACGGATTGTTTGATTAAGATGAAATAATTTTAATACGGATGTTTTTTTTTAAATGGATAAGTTTGGGTACGGATTGTTTGACTAAGACAAAACAGTTTTGGTACGGATTATTTCATTAAGAAAGAACAGTTTTTGTATGATTTAGATAAACAATTTTGGTACGGATGGTTTGGTTTAGATGGATAAGTTTTGGTACGGATTGTTTGATTAAGATAGAACAGTTTTGGTACGGATTATTTGATTTAGATAGAACAGTTTTGGTACGGATTGTTTGATTGAGCTAGAACAGTTTTGGTACGGATTGTTTGATTGAGCTAGAACAGTTTTGGTACGGATTGTTTGATTAAGATAGAACAGTTTGGGTACAGATTATATGATTTAGATATAATAGTGTTGGTCCTGATTATTTGATTAAGATAGAACAGTTTTGGTACGGATTATTTGATTTTGGTATAACAGTTTTGGCGCGGGATATTTGATTTAGAAAGAGCAGTTTTGGTACGGATTGTTTGATTTAGATGAAACAGTGTAAATACGGATTTTCTTATAAAGATAGAACAGTTTTACCACGGGTTGCGTGATTTAGACAGAACAGTTTTGTTGTGTGTTAATTGGTTTAGACAGAACAGCTTTGGTGTTGGTTGTTTGATTTAGACAGAATAGTATTGGCGTGGGTTGTTTGATTTGGACATAACAGTAATGGCGTGAATTGTTTGATTTAGACAGAACAGTAATGGCGTGAATTGTTTGATTTAGACAGAACAGTATTGGCGTGGGTTGTTTGATTTAGACAGAACAGTATTGGTGTGGGTTGTTTGATTTGGACATAACAGTATTGGTGTGGGTTGTTTGATTAAGACAGAACAGTAGTGGCGTGAATTGTTTGATTTAGACAGAACAGTAATGGCGTGGGTTGTTTGATTTAGACATAACAGTATTGGCGTGGGTTGTTTGATTTAGACAAAACAGATTGGCGTGGGTTGTTTGATTTAGAAAGAACAGTACTGGTGTGGGTTGTTTGATTTAGACATAACAGTATTGATGTGGGTTGTTTGATTTATACAGAACAGTACTGGTGTTGGATGTTTGATTTAGACAGAACAGTATTGGCGTGGGTTGTTTGATTTAGACAGAACAGTATTGGTGTTGGTTGTTTGATTTGGACATAACAGTATTGGTGTGGGTTGTTTGATTTAGACAGAACAGTAATGGCGTGAATTGTTTGATTTAGACAGAACAGTATTGGCGTGTTTTGTTTGATTTAGACAGAACAGTATTGGTGTGGGTTGTTTGATTTGGACATAACATTATTGGTGTTGGTTGTTTGATTTAGACAGAACAGTAATGGCGTGAATTGTTTGATTTAGACAGAACAGTAATTGCGTGAATTGTTTGATTTAGACAGAACAGTAATGGCTTGAATTGTTTGATTTAGACAGAACAGTATTGGCGTGGGTTGTTTGATTTAGACAGAACAGTATTGGTGTGGGTTGTTTGATTTAGACAGAACAGTACTGGTGTGGGTTGTTTTATTTAGACGGAACAGTATTGTTGTGGGTTGTTTGATTTAGCCAGAACAGCTTTTTGAACGGACTATTTGATTTAACTTAGATAGATCAGTTTTGACAGGGATTGCTTGATTAAGGTAGGATAGGTTTTGCACGGGTTGTTTGATTTAGATAGGAAAGTTTTGGTATGGATTGTTTTATTTAAATAGTACAGTAATGGTACTAATTGTTTGATTTTAATAGAAGAGTTTTGGCTCGGATTGTTTGAATTAGATAGCATAGCTTTGGTGCAGATTACTTGATTTGGATAGAATAGTTTTTGCATGGATTATTTGATTTGATTTAGAAAAAATTGGCGCAATTTAATTGATTTAGATCAAACAGTATGGCACGTTTTGTATGAATTAGATAAACCAGTTTAGGCTCGAACTGCTCGGTTTGTTTAATTTTGATGGAACAGTTCCTGCATAGATTGATTGATCTAGATAGTACAGCTGCAGATTGTTTAAAACGCATGAAGTAAGAACGACAATGTCTGTTTGACTAAGATAGAACCTTTTATCGCATATTGATTGATTTAGATAGGATGGTTTCGGGACAGATGTAATATGCAGATATAACAGTTTTAGTGCTGAATGTTTGATCTAGATAAGACAGTTTTGCCCCGGTTTGTAATGTAAAGATATTACCTTTTTGGTGCGTATTTTTGATTAAGATGGAATAGTTTTGGTGCACAATGTCTGATTTAGACTGAACAGTATTGGCAGGGTTTGTCAGATTTAGAAAGTACAGTTTTGCCGCAGGTTGTTAGATTTAGATATACCAGTTTTGGTCTGGATTATCTGATTTAGATAGGACAATTATGGTGCGAATTGTGTGATAATACAGTTTAAGCGCGAATTGAGTTGTGTGTGTAGAACACTTTTCGCGCGGATCGTCTTATGTACATTACATACGTATGACACAGATTTTTCGCTTTAAAAATCGCTCCTTTGACGCAAAACACTTGATTTAGATAGGACACATTTGGTGTGGTTTGTTTGGTGTAAAATGTATATGAAACAGTTTTAAGGAGGATAATTGGTTTTGACGGCTTTCATGGGCATCATGTTTCATGTTTGATTTAGATAGTACAGTTTTCGCGTGGAGTATTTTAGGACTGTCGAAGTTCCAATTGTTTGATGTCGACAGCTCTAGTGCAGATAGTTTGAATTAGATTGAAGATGTTTTTCTTTGTAGAGAAAGCGAGATATAGGTCAGTGGTGCTCAACTTACTGTTTCATATTGATTGGAAGGGAGCTTTGATTTTATGCTGAGATATACTCTTTCTATAGGCACCCGCCTCATAAGTTCCGAAAAATATCTGTGAGAAAAGAAGACATCTCTAATGTTGAAGCAATTGGAAACGATGCCCCATCCCTCTTCGGAAACCGTTGTGACAGTCGACAATCTTGGTTTGATTCCCGATCATTATCTCAGCATGGTATGTCCTTTGACATGGTACCATTTCCTTAGTAATGGAAGATCATCCAGGAAGCACGTTATGGTGTGCTCAGAAATGAGAGTTTGATACTAGCAGAGGAAAGAACAGATGGATATTATGGTACTTCCAGGAGGTTTGGGCATATACGGAAGCCGTACAATTACCGTAAAGATGTCCACCAATAATATGCCAGATAGCAAAGTCAAACTTCAACTACCAAATATGGCCATGACATGCCTTTCATTTAAACATCGGCCTATACATCCAACAATCAATAGACGACTGTACTTGGAATCTTTGTTACTTTTCACGCACACCCCACTTAAGCCTTTTTTTTCTTTCGTCGTGGTTTCGAAAGTCTGCTGTAGCAAGCATGACAATGGGGTGGTTGGGATGGCGATGGGTTGTCTGTGGTTGTGGGGCTGCGGTCGGGGTGTAAAGAGGTGAGGGATGATTTCCAATTTTTGTTGCCGGATGCTTTCATTATTGTGCCTAAAGATTCTGAAAACTAGATGACTTTTCCAAAGAACAGTTAGGACCAAAAGCTTGGGACATAATGGATTTTTCCCAGAAGACAACAGTTGAAAATATAAGTACTGACAAAAAGCAAGGATGAACTTTATAGGTCCAATTTCCTACTGTTTTACAATAATACCGTATTGCAGCTTGAGTGCAAGACGACAAAATACCATTGAAGTTTCTAAAAAATCTTCAACATTTTTGCAACACTATTTCGAATAATGAGAATCTAATGCAAGTTAACTTGGAAGGTGATAAACGAAAATTCTGTTTTACACATAAGTTCATTTTGGTCAATGTAAATAAGACACAATCAAAAACGAATTCAAATGTATGGGTTTATTTGTATAATGTATAAGAAATGCTGGAATTCAAGTCATTTTTGAACGCATATAACAAAAACAAGCAGAATTGAGTGGCTAATATGTTTTGGCAATTCTCATCAGAGCTTAATTGTTACTGATCAAATTCCTTGAAACACTTGGAACAACATTCTTCAACCACGACTATAACGGAGGTCTTAGTAATAAGAATCACCCTGCCTAAACTTTACAAAAATAAAACAGTTTATAGTGTTCCTGGCCTTATTTACCAAAGCGCATAAATCTTTTGTCGGCCATTTCGGGGTCTCGTCCAAATCTCATAAATCGCTTATCGGCGGATTCGTCAGCAGAATTTCGTCCGAATCTCATAAAGCGCTTGTCAGCTGTTTCGTCCATAGACGCTCGTCCAAATCTCATAAAGCGTTTGTCGGCCGTCTCGCCATCAGCCTCGTTTTCGCCGTTCGCTCGTCCGAATCTCATAAAACGCTTGTCGGCAGTCTCTTCATCGTCTTCTCCACCACGACCGAAGCGCATGAATCTTTTCTCGAGCTCGTTATCTCGGCCGAATCTCATAAAGCGTTTGGCAGCAAGGCGACCGAATCTCATAAAGCGTTTTTCTTCCTCGCTGGGATCTCGTCCGAATCGCATGAAGCGCTTGTCAGCAGCACCTTCTTGTTCCTCATCTGTAAAATAGATATTGATTTGTCGTTAATTATTTGATGTACACCAACAGGGGAGGCAACAATGATGTATTATTGTTGATCGTCGGCCAGAAGACAGCAATCATATTTATAGAAGCTATTGATGAATGCATATGGGAAAAAGGGGCGAACTATTGATGCCTTCTATCTTCAATATGGAAAGTTTTCGTTGCAAATAGTACTATTTTATTATCTAACCTTTCCAATCCTTTTAATTGTTTAGAGAAATCGTTTAAAGTTTGTTTTTTAGCTTTAAATGAGTTTTGTAAAAGGAAATAGTATAAAAGTATTCCCACTCCGATCAATAGTAAGGACTGTTTTAGTCTTTTTATCTAGATTTGTAGTGTACTTATTATCACATTGAAACCTTTAGAAACACGACAATTTTGCTAGATGTCTCTTGAGTCTATTTAGTACAGAGAAAACGATATATCTATTTTCAGTTAATGCTTGAAAAGGAAGTTTTTGTACTTCGACTGTCCCTACAATGTTTTGAGTTAACTCTTTACCACCAAAAGTGTTTAGCCCCATATAGATAGTTTCGACTTGTCCAAACTCAAAACTACAGCAGATGCATACAACTAGCTTGAAACTAAATTTTCCATTGTCTTGGGTAGAAACCAATGTGATGAGACTAATATTAATTAGGAAATATTCATTTGTAACCATGAAACGGGTTCTTCTGTAACAGCTGCGTAAACATGTTTCGGTATCATCTTGTAAGAGGTTAAACTAATTGTTTTTAAAATATATAAGTAACTTCGTTATGCTAAGACATAAATTGACTTTAATGTCGTCTGCCCCGAGACGGAAAATTGTCTTCTGTATGGCACAAAGAGTTATACAGAGGAAGGGGGTGAATAGAACTAAAACGAATAACGTTAACAAGTCACGTTCCACGGCGTATATAACTCTCTACAGTGGAACGTTAATCGGATCATAGTAACAGGTGACTGACAGACAAGTTTGAATTACATCCAAGTACAACTTAAGGGCTAGACATTTGGGGGGAGTTCATACAAATTACATGGACCAACTGGAAAACGGACATAACTCTTTATACATCGTTGTCAGACATACATGAGGTTTGCAATGACCTTCTATCGAAGTCTTTCGGCACTCTTCTCAAGCTGTCTGTAGTTATCCATCATTTACACCTTGCTCCATGATACATCTATTTTGAGCATCTCTTGAAAATCGCTTTAGAAACCGATGTGATAAAAGGATGGATTGCTCAAGATGAGCAATATATTTCTTTATCGCAATGGTTTCTACCTGATATGATAAAGCAAAATAGCTTTGATTTATTGTTGTTGTTATTGTTGTTGTATTTATTGTCGTCTTCTATTGTTTTCAAATTGGACAAGCCGTATGGGAGACTCAGCTAGAAGGGTGAGGTCTATTTCGAAGTTAAGGTCGAGGTGATGGAGTTAACACATTGTCACCTAACGCCATGTTTTGCAGCAGTCGACTTTCAAAAAGCATTGTGGTAAAAGGAGAAATTGCTTGTGACAAGCAATTTCTCCTTTTGCCACGATACTTTTTTTTAGTCTTTTCACATATCACAATGGCAGAACTGAAAGGATTTTCACATGTTTACAAAGTTTTTCTAAAGTCGTCTGTTTCAAGTAAAAGAAATGTCGTCTGTGGATGGTAAAGAGTTAATGTGGTTAGCTACAGCATGATGTATGGTACGACAACTGAAACCTATTCCACCCCACCCCCACACACCTTTGGAATATGTGTGACCGGTCAACGAAATTACACCAAAAATACGACTTTAGACGACAAAGAAAATACTTTTTCTAGTATTTGTGTTTTTAGAAACCATGGTTACACAAGCGTTATTGTTTATCATGACTAATAAACCTATGATCACAGTAGTTGTATGTCGATTTATTTTAAACTTATTTATTTTACATCAATTGTGACGGAAGCTCGGAGCTTATTAAATTCTCTCTCGATGACTGCTTCCTGGATACTAAACCAGTGCTGGCGTCGATTTGTAGGTTATTGCATGTAATTTTCATTTTGCTTAACGGGGTTAGAACCCGGGACCCGGGACCCTCGACACAAGAGGAAAACGCTGAGGAAAGGTATTGAATAGCCCTGATGAATTGGTTAATCTTTCAGACCAATGGTTTTAAGGTTTAACCACAAGTCCACTGATTAAAACGTTGAAAGGATAATTGATAAATGAACCATCCATCTAAAGCTTCCGAACAGACGTATTCTAGATTTCGAAGGTTTTGCCAAGGCTTTCTAATACATATAGGAGACCACATTTATTACCATATGCACTTTTCGTCTAAACTGATAATCAAAAACGGCCCAACATTTTTTTTGTCATGAACATGTCACGAACTCAAGGCTGCGACTCTACCCACATCTATGTAGCTCTTTTCTTCACACACAGTTTGTGATTTATTCTATCATATCTTTGATTGACCTTTTTTTCTACAACGTTTTCATCACCTATTTATCTAAAACGACTTCCTGTAATAGTGTTGTTCATAGCAGTGTGTATTTATGTTTTCATTGAACAAAGTATAATCACAATCGTTTCCTTTAAAAGATGTCATAGAAGACACAAGTTACCCACTTAATTCAACGACCAACCATGCAGGAATGCTATTACACTTTTGATGTGAAAATCTTATAGGACCTCTTTAGGTTTGATGTATATTTTTGTCAAATCGTAGAGAATGTCAATCATCGTAACAGAATATTAAATTTGTCATGAACGACAAAGCCTTGCATCAATACCAACACTTCGTGCTTCACAAGTTACACAACAAATATGGATATATTGGTTCTCGGAAAAAAGCAGCAGATCTTTAAAACGTTTAATTGTACCAAAAGGACATCTATTTATATGGTGAGGGACCACTGAGGAATTACTTCCGGAGATCGTTGTACAGTAAAAGTATTCATGAAAATTTAGAATGTTACTTTGTGTGTTAATCATATGCTTCTTGGACACAGAGGGAGGGATTTTTTGACTGTTTTTTATCTTTTGTGGGTGTTGCTATGTCTTAAACCTTTAGTTTGTGCCTTTTCCCAGAACTACTTTCGCGGAAGGCGAAGCGATAAGGAAGACGCCCTTCGCTAACCCCAGCATTTTTGGATGCGATTTTTGAGGGTGGTAAAAAGAGATTGCCAATAGCGTAAAAAGTAGCTGATATTCGGCATGTTTGTTCGTGAAAATCTGGTAGGGTACTGAGTGTGGAATAGTGAAACAACAAGGATTAACTCTGAAGGTACTGCCATGGAAGGTACCGTGAAGGGGTCTTTATGGCTGTTTTATATAGAGTAAAGAAGGGCCTAAAGTCGGAGGTATATCACCATGATTACCTGAAGCAGCACCGGCCCGGCCGAATCTCATAAAGCGTTTGTCTTCCTCTACAATATCGTCCCCGGCACCACTGCGGCCAAATCTCATGAAGCGTTTATCCATGTTTTCTTCGCCCCCTCGTCCGAATCGCATGAAACGCTTGTCCATGTTTTCATCATCACCGCCTCGTCCGAATCTCATAAAGCGCTTGTCGGCACCTGGGTCTCGTCCGAATCTCATGAAACGCTTGTCTTCCTGGCCTGGGTCCCGTCCAAAGCGCATAAAACGTTTGTCTGCCTGTGTTTCATCATCGACGGAAGCTTCACGTTTTTCCATGCTAGTATGTTCATCAGAGGTCGGTATTAACTTGCTTGTGTCCGTGTTATCGACGTCAGATTCAACAGAGCGTCGACGACGTAATTTGATATTGTTTCTGGTTTCGAAGCTCTGCACTCGGGCAGTTAAAGTGTTTAATAAATCGTCAAGTGGCGCTGCCCCTCCTCGACCGAATCGTAAAAAACGTTTTTCCTCCGTGTCGCCTCGGCCGATCCTCAGGAAAGATGGAACGCTCTTTCCGAACCGGAAGAACCCGTCGCCGGAAAGCGCCCGGCCGAATCGGAGGAACCTTTTTTCTCGTGAATTGGCGTCGTCTGAAAATGACAAACGATATATAAGAATAAAACGTTTAAAGAACATATTGAATAGCTTTAGATGACTAGTTTAACCTTTTGACCAATGGTTGAAAAGTATTGCTGCAAGCCCTTTTGGAAGACACTGAAAGCGTAATTGATAAACGAACCATCCAGTGCAAGCTATCCAACAAACAAATTTTAGATTCTCGATTCCGAACAGACAAACGGTAAATGTAAAGCGTATTTCATGAAAATGGTTATTTCTGGTTAACGTTTAATAGCTTCTTACTTTTATTTTAATGAAATATGAAATGATAACAGCAAAACAACAATAAAACATCTTGAAGTGTTAAACTATTGAAACATATTCTACAGAAAGATGGTTGCAAACGTATGGATAGTGTTGACACATATTTCTGATAACTATATTCTAAACAGATAACAATACAATGGGTGTTATTGGAAACAAGATATTTATTCTACAGGAAGCAATGCTATTTATATTTCAGACCGCAATGACTCTGTCTTGTCAAAAAATAGTTCAACATATGGTCATATTTTCTTTAAAATTTATCGCTTTTTGGAATGGCAATATTATTTTAGACCTTAAAATGACTGGAATAATTGTGCACCAATTATCAGGGACAATCTCGAAATGTATTTCGTCACGTGATGGAAAACAAATTGGTGGTACTCCCCGTGGCCTGCAGTAAAATGTGCGAATACAAATGACCCGAAAAATAAATGGAAGAAACACATTTAACTCTAAGGACTAATATAGAATCGTGAAGTAGCTTCATTTGAAAGAACAATCACTAAAATTGTAGTTTATGAAACGACATTCCATTAAGAGGAGAAAGTTATTGTTGGTTTACAAATATTCTTTTAATTTGTTTACTACTTATATTATCAAAGAACGATTCAATTGTGGTCTTCAAAACATTTTGCGAATAAGTCCTTTTGTTTGGCCAAACCTACTAACGTCGTGTCATTCTGAGTTTGGCAAAAATAAAGTCTATGCTATACATCTAATGAAAGCACCTCGAAATCCTATGGTTTGGTCATGTTTATATGTTGCATCCTCACGAAGGTAAGTAAGCATTATGTAATTTTATATCACTTGGACGCTTTCTTATTTCCTTGCATTTATTTCACAAGGAATATAACATTCTGTAGTTCGAGTAACTTAACCAGTGAGCAATACTCGTTAACGTCATAAACATGTTTTTCCCTCGAATGTCATGAAGTCTACGATAAATCCCCCCAACAATGTGTCCTAAACAAGAACGAACGATGGGACCAGGAGAATAAACCAACGGGCCAGTGATTTATACCGACCTCTATAAGTCATCGGAGAAATACCAACCGCGAACAACTAAAGTGGACCAAAATCCATAAATAGATATATTGGATATCTTTGAAAGAAGAAGTTTGGAAAATTTGTCATAGACGACATGTGATATATTGTCTCAATCTCTCGGGTATCGGCAGATACTAAAAGCAACAGCGTTTTGAAGAGGATTAAGTGGTTTGTTCTCGTAGCAAACTTTTTTGTATGAGACCGTCTATGAAAATGTACACAGAAAACGGCACACGAAACAATATACGCTTTCTTGTCTGAAACCAATATAGTAACAAGATGCAAGCCACAGCAGAACAGGCGACACCGGCCTTACAAGCTGATTCAAGTCGACAAATTTATCCCGCGTGGTTTGTAACTCGTTTTTAGCTTGTCCGATTGAAATACATCAATATTCGGGGAATATCATAGCTTATGATTTATAAAACATGTTATTTTCTATTTACTGGGGAATTGCCGCGTCGGATGGCGTTAATCTTCGGTGTCTGCATTGGCCTTTTCTCCTGTATGATAATATAAGCCTGTCCAAATTCAAAGCAAAAGCAGACGACAGTTATAGTAAAAGAATAACCTTTATATGATATTGTATAACAAGCATTGTAACAAACGAATAAATCACGTATTGCTCGATCAAACTTTAACCTTTTACCAAACACCAAATTTTCGATTTTCCCAACATGAAAGAGTTTGCAGACGACATTTCAAAATGTGATGAAGTTGGAAAACAATCTTCTGAATACAATAGAAAACATTGAGGGAAAAGGAGAAATTTCTCCTTTTCCCATAGTGTTTTCCAGAATCGTATGCAACAAAGAGGCAAAATGTGGTTATTGTTTGGTAATTGGTTAAGTGGTAAAGAGAGTTTCGGTAGGGTTTGGTTATTAAGATAGAAAGAAGTTAGGAAAGGGAATTATGTTATACAACAGATGCTGCGAAGGACAAATACATTAACGGTTAGATTTATGATGATTATTGGTCAGAGTGGATTAAAGTTTCTCTACTATTTTCTTCGTTCTATTTTGTTAGGTTTAGTTTAGGATTGGTTTAACAACACTTTAAATATACATAACTCCATACAATTATCAAACGAGATAATGTCCAAATTTAACCGCATTAATTTCAACCCTTTACCAAACAATTATTACATTTAACCACTTTGTTGAAGACGACTCTGGAAAACATTGTTGGAAAAGGATAAATTGCTCGAAACGAGCAATTTATCCTTTCCCTTCAATGTTTTCTATTCTATCAGCAGATTGTTTTCCAATTTCATCCCATTTTGAAATGTCGTCTGCAAACTCTTTCAATTTAGGACAGTCGAAAATTTGGTGTTTGGTAAATGGTTAATCCAATGTTATTTGTATAATGGAAGCATCTACAAGCAACTTAATACAATGCCAATTATATACAATCATAGATGTAACTACTTTAGACTTTGCGTCATGTCTGTTCACGAATGAACGAATTCGTTATTGTATAACGAAGACACTAGACTTGCATCGCGAAATAAGATGTCTGTATTGTCAAATGATTCTCCATAGTACGAAAGATTAAGCGGGACATAAACCTTCTCGGTCGGTCTGGTAAAGAACGCAACCGGTTGTTGATTTGTGAGAAAGTCATCGTTCCCTGGGACAATTTAACCAATTTCAATATCCAAATGAACAGGAAGTAAAAATGGCTGACTTTATTGTTTATGTTAGGGTAGAACATGCTCCAAAAGAGCACTGTAACGGTTTTCTTTGATTGCTTTGGTTTCCGAAAGAGCTCAATAGTCGTAAAACAAATATCTCACCACGTGGTATGCGTACGGTTTTAACTTACTGCTTAAATACTGACACAAACGATTATCATCTCATTTCTTCTCAACTATTCCTACAAATTGACTCAATATCAATTATAGATATCTGAAGTAATACGGCAGCCAAAAGAAATGCTCGACGCGTTTTGAGATCAAGACAAGCCCTGTTAATGATATGGAAATTGACAGACCTGATCCAGGAAAAAACATTGGGGGACGAAAAACAAATCAGTTAATAACGAAAGTCTGCTATTCAAGTATAGGCAATTCAAAATTGTCCATGACCTTTTTAAAATCTCCAATAGTAATATAACTGTCCTAAACTGAACATATTTTGATTTGTTCTTGAAAGTCAAATAACAAGGTTATATACAATCGCTGTTGGTTTGGAAAAGCATGTTCGTAAACTGCTTACTTCAAGTATTCCTCCTGCATCTGTTCGGTTTCTATGTTTAGATGGATTAATATTAAAAAAAAGCTTAAACGAATAATATCGCAAATTCGTCTTAGCTGTAAAGGACTATCGACACTATTGCAATATATGATCGAAGCGATTTCTCAAAATGCAATCCTACAACGCAAAGCACTTATGATTATTTCGCTTAGGTTTTCCTACTTAACGACAATGTGTACTGTGCGCCAATTTGAATATACTTGTATAACTTAATGGCTAGGACGTCTACAAATCTCGCACGGCACGAGATCGCATGCCACCAACGAGAACTCCCAGTGGTCCAGGCGTCGACAATGATTTGGATCAAATTTGCGTGCAGAATAACGATATCTCCCCGATGGCTTTGGGACGCACAACTAGGACAGGGCGGATTGAAGATATCCTGTCACTTTCGTAAATAACCAATTAGATAAATAATAATTCTCCATAGGAAATCATTAATGTAGTACGGCGAATTACCGGTCGCACGCGATCCTGCAGTGACTGTTACTTCTTGTCTTCTCGGATTTTGATTGGATTAGAATTCAAGCCGAACATGTGTAAAATACGGCATCAATACGCGTATCGGAAACAGTTCAAAGCAGGACTGATATCAAGATTTAAGAGTCTTTATTGACTTGAACTGAATACATATTTCCACTACATATTAATTAAGACTTTAGATTTTACTACGACATGACCTTTTATTTCTTTCATACGTGTCTTTGCTGGTTATGGTTACTTTTTTTTTTTTTATAATTTTCTATTTTAATCAAAACGTTGGGAATGATTATCAATCAATAATACTGCGTTCCAAGAGAATCTTGTAACTCTATTGGTTTATCATTTTACTGTTCGTAATTTCAAGGCAAAAGAAGCATACATGTAACTAAGTAAAGCATCGAAAAATCTTGCATTTGCATGTGTTTTGATTTTACCTGCGTTCAGAATACTAACTAATAATTAAAAACTTTAAAAAACAATGAAATATGGTTGAACTTATTTTTTTCAAAATCGATATGTTATTGTTTCATAATTGACAATTATCTTGAACGTCAACTCTTTGGATAAACCCCATTTTGCTCATTTTGGAAAATAATCGTAAAGACATCCATTTCTGATCGATTGCAACCTTTCTCAAAATGAAAGCAAAAACCTGGAAACTCAAAGAAACTCGTTCAAGCTTGATGTGCTAAATTAAGAACATGAAGTGCAGCAATACGATAACATGCGACTAAGACTTCATCTCGGATAGACCCAAACACAAAGCTATTTGGTATCGCGTTACTTCATCATTTGATGGTTTAAATTAAAAACACCAGTAAACAATTGATGATGATAACTATACACATTGGTTTGTTGGGTAATAGTTTAATCAAGACAACAACAAAATCACTTGTCTTGGGAGTATGCCTTATTAAAAATTGTCTTCAGCAGCATTTGTTCCAAAAAGAAATTAGTGTACCGGTGACTGCCTATGAATGTGACAGTTTGTGTCACAGACACTCTGGATGATTTACGACAATAAAGGTCGCCTACCAAAACTATCATAGTTTAAAGGGATAAATTAACAAAATTAAAGAATGCCTTTTGAGATTTATCGCTCTCAAATGGTCGGCGTCAAATTATTGACAGCGTGTAAACAGGCAACTCTTTCAAACACTACGTTCAAGTTCCAGTTCAAAGAATTTATCAGTACAACTGTTACATTTACGCACTACACCAGAGTTCAATCAAATACCGTTTTTCCATCTAGTAATATTGGAAACGTGTGCGACAATTATATCTTAAAACATTAATTGCAACATTAATGTTGAATGGTTACGTTGAATGTTTGCGGATTGCTCTGATTTAACTATAACTATTCTGATAAATACCCTGAGCTTGGTGATGAAGTTCAAAAGTATCAGTCAAGAACGTTTCCTGACATATACACACATCCATCGCTAAACAAGCTTATAAGGATAACGATATTTGATCTTTACTGTGTCACTTTGGGGAGTTGTCTCTTTAAATTCAATTTCTTCCCGTCCCCATTGAAATCCCAAGTCGTTCTGTAGATATGTTTAAGTCAGTATTTATAGTCCAGAGTTCAGACGGAATAGACAATCGACAGGTTACTGATAAAGAATATGATTTGTGAAGTCGTTGGAAATCCTTTGGTAGCCATTAATATCCGAGTGTGTACGAACTAAGAGAACACAAATCAGTAAAAAAGCGAGACCGTTGGAAAGGCGCTGACACAAAAAACCAACGCCTTTTTACATAACTAGGCGTGACAGTTGAAAACGATATAAAAACCAAATCCAGCAAGTCAACTATTAAAACGAAGGCAACACAGATTTTTCTATGGGAGCGACCTGGGTTCTTTTCACAAAATGATCTGGTTGGTCATGTCACACTTTATACTGGAATAAAGACGGTCTGTTTCGTTTTGGTTTGGCCAGATGCCATAGTTAATCCTAGAATAACTTGACTGACCACGTCCCCCCTGTGTTTATGAATCTGGAAATGACCACCGTCGCTTCAAACGACTGGTCTGGTTAAAACTGATAAGTACATCATTCCACGACTTTCTGCAGCTGGTTATAAATGGGACATTTCTCATGTATTTGAATGGTGTTAGAATAGAGCTTCAGCCTTGAGACATAAGATTCGCTGTGCCTTGTGCTCTGTATTAAAGGTTAGAGAAACAGCTTAAGCAGGCAGTTCCCTTTTCAATGTTGAACAATGCAAATGTCCATTTATAGTTTATATCAAGTGACTAGCTCACATAATCTCTTGTTTGAGTGGCAAATGTTAAAAAGACGATTTAAATAATTTCCATCAGGATAAAAATTGTAAATTTTAGAAACAACATCTTAAAGATTCTGAAAATCTGTGATTTCAATGACTAACTGTTGAACGAGCTTTCGGTGCTTTGAATGATGAGCTTGGTCTCTGAAAGGTAGTTTTGATGAGTTCTGATTGGACGCATCTTGCTATCGGCATGTGATTAGAGTGTAGATCAATTTGATAATCTGGGTCCAAGACACGCTTATCCATTTAAAGTGTTTCTCAAGTTGTAAATAAAAGATAAATGTGGTTTTTTTTTTTTAAAGGATAAATTGTTAAAACGGTTCACTCAATCTGCAACATAAATGAGCTATATCTCCACTACACGGTTATGAATGAAGATGAGAAGTAAATCAATAATCCAGTGTTCCGTGATTTAAGAGATCTGTGATTTCATTTCATTAATAGATCACACATTATTTTTAATAACGATATATAGCGATGAGTTTTATAGAACATATGAGTATAATTCGGTAACTTATATTTATTCTCATCAAAAATTATCTTTCCTGTCAAATTGGCTTATCCTATTGTCATATGACATTGGTTTGACTGCTATGGTTGGTTTGAACCCATTACCAAACAATAAGGACATTTGACCACTTTCTTGCAGACAACTCTGGAAAACATTGTGGGAAAAGGAGAAATTGCTCTTAACGAACAATTTCTCCTTTACCCACAATGTTTTCTGCCTTATAAGAAGATTATTTTTCAATTTCATCACATTTTGAAATGTTGTCTGCAAACTCTTTCAATTTGGAACAGTGGAGAATTTGGCGTTTGGTTAAGGGTTAATTGAATTTACACCGCTTTCAGCTATTAACTTATATCACAAAACGCTGGATATCTTGACTCTGTTATTCACCCACCAGTGCTTTACAATGTTCCTTCCTAGCCACTGGCTGATTTTCCACATGTACATTATTGGTAAGTTGTGAGAGATGATTAGATAACGTCGTACCGACTACATTGAACACCGTTTTAAATACCGTTGAAATCTCCACTAGAAAATGAATCGAACAAACAAAACCTCATCCTAAACAAAGGACTTTGAGCCGTACATCGGTAGCGATATTTAATATACTGTAATAATTACTTTATATTACTAAAATAACTTAATATGCATATTCTCGTTCGTTTAAATTAATTACATCTTTTGTCGATGTCTTATCAAGGCATTTTGAGATATTGTGTTAGATTTGCATTTCTTCATAATAGGTATTCCCGTGTGGCTTTATTGTCCGGTTGATGAAGTCGTAACTTGAGAGTTGCGGGTTTGATGCTCAGCGACGCCACTGGTGTGTATGTGGTATTTTTCTTTGCAAGAATATTTCAGAGCAGTAGTTAGTTGTGTAGAACCTAAGACATGCTGTTCATCTAACCGGAACACTATTAACTTGGCGTTTACCATCAAAACATTCCAGTCTGCGTGTTTTGTAATGGATGACGGAAAGTGCCAATGTCTGCCCCGACATCCCATGTGATCTAGACGTCGCATTGGCAATAAGATCGGTCCGCGCAATAATTCGAAACGAAGTCTCCGCTCTCCTGGCGTCCATTAATATTTATCTATTTAACCCACTTAATGTGTCCATCCGCCGGGAAATAAGTCACCGTAAGAAAGACGTTGCATCCGAAACTAAACTAATATGACACTGGACACTTCCCAAATAAAGTGAATTTCCAGTATGATTATTTGATAAGTCTCGCGGTAATTAGCCAAACACTAGGGACAGGTTTGCGTGGTATTTAACGCCAAATTGTCGGCTGTCGCTGGTCTCAGGGTGCGGTTAGTTTAAGTCAATATTACGTTCTGTATAATTTTACCGGACGCAACAAGTACACCGGCTGATGGCAGCAGACTGAAGAACGTCCAATGTCGCTCATCGTTAACAGATTCACCCAAAGCGGAATTCGGGATAGTCCAAATTCAAAGATAAGCAGACAGCAAAGAATAGCATGAAATTAAGACGCTTTGTATATATATATTGTAGAAACTACTCTGAAAAAAAGGATAAAGTACTCTTTAGAAACATATTTGTCCAAAGAATACTACACACGATTATATTTATTCTACATGGACTGTGATGGAAATTCCCAAAACTTAGATTAATCGCTATTGATTCTGCTTTCTGGACAGGTAATTAGTACTCAGGCCGAAACTGGATTTATGAAATATTGCAAAGTGGACACACTGCTTACAGAATTCGAACCTACGACCCGCGTGTCAAGTGGCAGATGCTCTTATCCTAAATGACTGTCCTATGACCTTATAGCCCTCACATTTTCCCAATGGCCATCGCTTTAATCCTTATAGCGCTGGAACCGACTTCATGCTTGTGAAAACAGGTTGCATCCAGGCCAAGTAAGTATATTTCCTAATCAGGGCTATACTTTTGTTTGATCTAATCAGAGTTAAGCAGATATTTAAAGTTTTGGAAAGCAGACTAACCAGAAAATATCTTAATAACATTACCCAGCATTCTAAGGGTTAAAAGGTCGCATATTTCCTTGTCAATTGATTCTTTGTTAAAGTTGAACAAAGGACAAATGTTTTGCGTAAGCGATAATTTAAAAACCATAACTGGGTCGTCACAGAAACCTTATGGTTATTCATCGAACAACCCTCCATTGGTTGTGGCATGTTTAGAATCTCACAATCCAGCAGATGTCCAAACGTCTCTTGGAGCAGTAAACTTTGGATAAGGTTCATTCGTCCTCATTATTCATTTTAAAAAACGAAAGGAAAATAAAACGACAAGAAGAATATAAAGTATCGTGCGATCATTTGTTCGTACTAAAATTCCGGCCTAGAAATTGCAAGGGTAAAATTTTATGTTACATGTATATTGACATGTAAGACACAACAAATCATGTTTTATTACATACTTTGATCCAGGTCATTTGAACCCTCGAAAGCTCATTTCAAATCGTATTTTTTTATCAGGAATGTAACCAGAATCATAGTTATGTCAGAAGAGTTATTATTTTCTTTTCATCTCATAGTTCTACGGCATTCATTCCAGTTGTTAAGCAATCAGATTTCCCTGAGAATAACCCCACAAAAATTCACTCCGATTCAAAAGCGATTTTAATGTTGAAGTTGCTACGTCATACATTCTGACAATCTGTAGCATCATGGGTAATAAATTTCGTCATAAATCTGGTGTAAGGTCGGTATTTCCTGTTGTCAAAACGAATAAACCTGTCCAAAAATTCATTCCTTATCCATTATGTTTTCTTGTGCATTTGCGTTTTATGATGCATGTAATTGAATATCGGACCATTCATGTCAGAGAAGCTCCGTATAAAAAAATACATTGTACATCTGGTTGATAATGCTTTACCATTCGACATATTTCGATCGTTCCCATTGTAAAGAATCACAGAGAAAAATGTAATTCAAAATGAAATATAAAGTTAAAAATGTTTGTGTCTTCATCTCTAAAAATATAGTTTAACAAAATCATCGAGATTCATAACCATTTTTCTATGTTTTATTGAAAAGAAGCCGACCATTTCGTTGTTGTTGAAAATATAATTACGTTGAAATCTAAAACGTAAAAATGAATTTGCGCAAAATCAATTCGACTTTATGCTATTTTTCATGTTGAACTTGAACATTGAGAACCTAATTCAAAACATGGATCTGCAACTTTTCTTTCCATCGTTAGATGAAGTAATTGTAACTTGGTTTAATGCTTTCTTATTGATCAAGCAGTGTGCTTGTACTCAAACATGATTGATCGTTAAAGAAATTCAATCAATCGACAAATCAATAAGTTGAATAGTTGTTATATTGACCATAGCTATTCTACACATATAAGTAGCATCCTTTAGTGGGTTTCTTTTTATCTTTACCCAACTCCCCCAACAAAGAAAAAATAATAAAAATGGCAGTATCATGATTGAAATGTTTTATGCGTTATTGAATTACGCCATCACATGCATTTACAACTCCCCCAGACAATTCGGTACCAGTACTGACATTGTTTTCTGACACTTCTGGAAAAATCCAATTCATTTGTTTTATCATGATTATTTCTTTTCGACCTTTTATCAAGAATACAAAAAAAAGCAAAAAAAAATGAGAAGCATTTTGAATAATCTGATAATTCACTCGCTGATGAATTGAATGAGAACTAGCAAAACCCACTGTGTAAAGTAACATCGAATGTCAAAATGCAATTGCTTGTTTTTCTTGTCGATTATATGGGTAATTTAATGAGAAATAAACCCCCTCGTGAATAATGCAATTGTCCAAACAATCCATTCGTTTAGCAATGAAACGTGCCAAAAAGTAGAACCAGCCTAATGTTCTTTGAATTACATGATAGATTCAGAATATTTGAGGTTTGCGCTGTTTCATGTTATGTGATACATTGACGACAATAAAGTGCATCACAACTGTTGTGTCTCCTCCAAATGAATAAAACTATACAGTTTCAAATAATTGGGAAATAGAGAGGATGACAGAGGGAAAGACAATTTAAAAGAGAGAGGGGAGAGAGGAAGAAAGAGAAAGGTACAGACAGAGAGATAGACAGAGATAGACAGAGAGATAAACAGGGAGATATACAGAGAGATAGACAGAGAAAGAGAGGTAGAGATAAACAGAGATGTGTTGTAAACTGTTTAAACGTTCAATTTTCAAATCAAGGTTATATAATTTGCTTCCTATGGAATTAATCTAAAGTAACGGGTGAGCGTACTTGGAATCGAGACCACGAAATGGGTCAACACTCTAGTCACGTTGCGCTAGATTGAGTTCATGTTGAGGCTATGTATTCTAGACTTACCATTCTCCCAGAGGCTAGCGCAGGTTAGGGTTTCCCCTACGAAATTATCTTAACAGGAAAAAGTACTTGGAAACAAGACCCCGAATGTGTACTTGACTTACTATTGTCCCAGAGGCTGGCACGGGTTAGAGTTTCTCATATAAATTCATCTTAACAGAAAAGAATACTCGGAAACAAGACCCCGAATGTGTACTTGACTTACCATTGTCCCAGAGGCTAGCACACTCGTTTATATTTTGTGAGCAGAGGATCTCTGTGAGGTCGTCAGCTAGGACTTGTCCGCCGAGCCATTTGATAAAGACAGCCAGAAACAGGCCCGTGTACCCCCAGGCTTTCATCGCCCCTGTATCCGTGTGAGTCCGTGTGTACGAATGTGAGGGAAAAGACTGAAACGAGAAATAACATAATTAGAGTTATGTGGGAAATGTTCGTGATAATCTCCTTTTTCTTGAGCGGTACCTTACATCGGAAAAACCAATGAATGTTGTTATGCTGATTTCTAAAGATAATGCTGTTAATTTTCAGCCCTTGAAAATTAGAAAATAATTATCTAGAACAGAAGTTCCAATTCCTTATGTTATCTAAGTTGGTAAAAAATGGTAAATGGCATAGGTAAATGCATCGAATTATGCGCGATTGTCATCATTCTTTAAACTGGGATAGAAATCATTTTAAGAAACAATGTTATTATATCTTTTTTTTTTCTCAATAGGTCGGAGTCGTTTCAGTTATATAACATCCAAGCGATCTTAACCCTTAGCATGCTGGGTAGTTTTCTAAAAAATATATTTTGTGTTGTCTGCTTTCCATAACCATATGTACCTGTTTAATTCTAATGAGGAAAGATACTCAGATTAGCAAACATGTTAGATAACAGGCCAGCCGCCAATTTCCTTGGCGGCTTGCCTCGATCTAACCCTTTTGCCTAAGTATGAAGTCGGTTCCAGCACTATAAGGGTTAAGAGGAAACAGTCTCTTCCGATTGATCCTAATTTTGCAACAGTCACTCCTTCCCGAGTTCTGTCCATGAGAATCAAAGATATAGATAAAAGCATCCTTCAAGATGACTCTCCTGTGTGCAATAAAGGAAGGGTACAAAGACATTCGTCTTGGCCAAGTATATTTGCATCTTCATCGTACATATATGTTATCATTCCAAATTGGAAGCAAGCGCAGATGATGATTTACCCTTATAGTGCTAGAACCGACTTCAAGCTTATTCAAACAGGTTAGATCCAGGCCAGCTGACCTGTGATCTAACCTGTTTGCTACTCTGAGTATCTTTCCCTTACAAAATTAATGTTTTGGAAAGCAGACGACGCAAAACTCTATCTTGAATGAATTTCCAAGTTTTCAAATGCTCGTATTGAATCATCTCTCATCTTTAAGCATTAGCTACCATCATCCCAACAGATTGCATTCTAGGAGTATTTGCCAAGAACAATTCTGAAAGAAAAATAATTTGACCTTCACCTCATTGCCGACACAATGTACTTTTATTTTGATGTAATCAAAGAATGGATGCATTATGTATTATGGCGACCTAACTATCGATTCCTATTGGTAATCTTTGCTACGTAAATAGTTTATTAGAAACTCTTATTAACTATGAGCACGTCGCGGCTGGCTATAATAAAGAACAAGAAACAGTGTTTTATGAATACACCCCGACATAATATGTCATCTATGTAAAGAAGACCCCCTGAAGTTATTTTTCACCAAATGAGAAGATTTTTGGCCGAGTTGTAGGAGTGTACGACTTGTAATCACAATGCACTCCTCCCGCACTGGCTTGGGTCAAAACATTGTTGGGTTTGGGTTTCAGGTATTGGATTATCGTTTGGAGGAAACTCTTTATAGATTGGAGTGAAATGAAAGTGAGGCTCAAACATGTCATTTTTCTAGGATACGATATTCATTGCTGTTGACACTTATTGCTGGAACCAACTTTGTGCTTATGCAAACAGATTAGATCCAGGCCAGCCTCCAAGTAAATTGGCGGTTGGCCTGTGATCTAGCTTGTTTGCTGCTCTCAGTATCGTTCCACATCAAAATTATACATACATTTAAGGTTTGGGAATAAAGACATGACACAAAAATCTATTATTAGAAAATTACCCAGCATTCTAAGGGTTAAATACCAGACATTTTTGCCTTTATGGATACAGACGGGCAATGTCAAAAATAACGACTAGTAAGTCAAATCCTAATCTAATAAGTATGGTATAGGCTGGCATTTCTATCCTTATCCCGCAATAAATTGTGTGCAATGACTGTTAACCATTGGCTTTGTTTGGCGCCAAATATTTCCGCGTTTTGGGGCAAGTGTTCAGCGTTAAATTCAAATATGATTACGCAATTTCATGCTGCAATGCTCATGCAATTGCATACATTTAAAATGATGGAAAACCACTTCCGCCATCTTCATTGATCCGTGTACCAAGCGTAGAGCCCAATTTGTCAGACTTCGTTTTGAAATGACATGTTTATACGAAACAAATGCTCACATTTCGGTGTTATTGACAATAATCGCCCAGAAACAGTAACACCCTGTGGAATACGCTGGGAGTCGTCTGGTTACTCCTTAACACATTACCACCTAACGCCACAATTTTGTATCTTGCAGCTGACGCCTTTCAAAAATCATTGAGACAAAAGAAGAAATTGCTTGTCACAAGCAATTTCTTCTTTTGCCACAATGTTTTTTTGATGTATTCACATAACACAACAACAGAACTGCAAGCTGTTTCATATGTTTACGAAGCTTTCCCTAAGTCGTCTGCTTAAGTTAAAATAAGTTGTGATAAACAGTTAACAAAATCCTTCATTGCCGATATTTGGACTGGTCTAAATTCATAGACTTGGCTGACAGAAGTCGAAACATAGCGCGAACAAAACGCTGTTGTCTTCAAAGTATTTATATCAGAAACAGTCATCCGCATGCCCGGAAGAATCAGACAAAATAATAATATTTCTTCAGATTATTGCTATATCAACACTATTACGTAAGATGGCACCTTAACTGTTTCTCATTATCGCATTACCCAGTTATCCGTATATATGCCTTTCTTAGCTATGGACATCAAATATGTACTTTGGGAATTCATGTGACTGACGAAAATGTCTGATACAGTACGGAGCCCCATCAGTGTTCCGAAGTCCAAGCAGATTTTACATGGAATAATGGCTTCTATTGTATAGCATATGTTTTTAATGTTTTCTAAATATAGATAGTAAATTTCAGGCTTCTATGAAGCCTTGGGTGGATACAATATGTTCTGTGTAGTATTTTTCACATGAACGATATCACCGTCTTATAAAGCCGGAAATGGCTGTGTTTTTTTTCATATATTTTAAGTCGGAAGTCTCAATGGAATTCTGTGCGAAAAGCTATACCGTAAGAATAACGATACATATCAATCGAAGACGACTGTAAATGGACGAAGGCGGTCGTTTTGGGGTGTGCAGATGACGTCACGAATATTGGAATACAAGATATTGAAACAATAACAAAGTGAATGATCCAAGAAAACACGTGGGTATCTAGTAAGAAACACGGTGTGTCCATTTTATGGGTCAAAACCTTTGACAATTACTCTAAATACGAAGGTCAACCAATTGGAATAAAAGAAAAGCCGTACTAGTTAGCGAAGGCAGTATATATCATTCAGTCAGTATTATTGTTGGCAAACGAATTATTGGTTTGGCACCAAACTCCCTATAGATATGGGCCGTTGTCTCAGAGAGTCTATCTTAAATGGATAAATCAAACTGTCTTCGATCAGAAGTGCAACTATTTGAAACGGGATCTCTTAGACATGAATTATTCTAACGTATAAGGAAAGCGTTTATGCACTTTAAATAAGCTAAAACAAAATATCAATGGATGTTTGAAAATATTTTTCAATCATTTACAATAAAACCTATTTAAGCTTTATTACAAAATTTCTTTTGTTCAACAACTTTTGATAATTCTACGCAAATACGTTGTTAAGCATAAACTATAGACACATATTACTTTTATGATAAGTTAATGTTATTACAGATGTATATATTTTACTTCACATAACTCTTTGTTTTTCGAAAAGTGAAAATGATCGTTATCACCATAAACCTTGCATTTATGCAAAAATGTATAAAACATTTGTTCACATGACCTTCATGGCAATCGGGCTCTTGGACTGAACACTGTAGAGTTGTGGTAAGGTTATACCTTCTAAATTACCTTTTAGGATGTTAGGAAATCTTCTTAAGCCCTATAGGCTTCTTGTTCCCCTCTATACTAATAGTTTGTCTTCCGGTTTCAAATGGCTTAGTACTAAGTATATTGTAGAGAAATCAAATCTGGTAAACTTCCATTTCAAATCATCGTCTAATATCTTCTTGAATGAAGTCACAACTTATGTCAGTGACAAGGCTACATTTTATACAAACGCATTGGTATACCTACATTACTGTTAATCATCCAATTAAGTACAACTGGGTAACATTGAAGAAACAGGCCGATTTCATAAAAAAAACGTGTTAAACGTACCCTGGCTCGTACTCTTAAAGACGCTATATGATTGAGCATAAATTGTTAATAGTTTTAAAACCATTTGTTTGCTTGTTTCTTATGTTTCACTTGTTTTTGTTCGGTACAGACATTTAACCTTCAAAGTTGAATGAGTGTCAAAAACTATAAGAAGAGGAAGAAGCGCCACGTTGTTATGAACGCTCTATGTCATTCTGACGCATGATCTATCTGGGTGGCTATTACGTCGGACTCCGGTACTGTACTCACGAACTAATTTCCGGTACCGGCTATATAGACAAAGGTTCGTCACACTACTACATATTTCCTGCTCGAATTGGCAGATGGTCTAAACGTGCCTCTTATGGTCACGATTTTAGGAGTGACGATCATGCGTTTATACTTAAGTTTTGTTCTGGCCTCATACTGGTTTAGTCCGGACTTGTATTAACTATGTTTCATCGTGGTATAATTATGTTTTTGAAATAAAGGAAATGACACTGTACCGAATTAAAGATATGGCCAAAATCATTGGTGTTGCTTAATTGCCGTCGTTAAAAGTTGGGTTTTTCTTTTTATCTTTTCACGATAACGCGTTTAGAAATGCTCAATTGTGAAATTAGTCCGGGTTTCTGCCAAATTGATTATATTTTTAAGCCTTACCAAGGTCTCATGCTAGACTGCCAAAAATGACATTCGAGATAAGTGTGGTATTTTAAGCATATGTCAATTTTAGAAATATGTGTTTCATATGTATCCTTTCTCTTACGACAGTAATGTTTCCATTTTCCATATTTCTTTTTATTCCAATGGTCCACTTAACGCTTTAAATTTTGGAAGCGTATATGCACAGATCTCTAAGGAAACGTGTCATTTACGACATTATGTAAAACAGGGTAACGTGTCGTAAAATGCCGTAAAGCGTCTTATGATGTCGTTTCCTGACTGATTTAAGGTAATGAGACCCGGCTTGTCCCCCACGAAAAACGTGTACAAACACGGAACCAGTAATTGTTTAACCTCCAGGCTTGCATGACAATCTCACTTTCGGCTGGAGAACCTGCTAACAATGTCTCTGGTGACAAAATAAATGGGGAGTCGGCCGTCACACTGCCGTCATACATCAAGCGTTGCCTTTATGGTACCCTCCTCGCTGTTACGGTTACCAAACATGGCCGCCATCAGAGGTATATGGTACTGTCCTCGCTGTTACGGTTACCAAACATGGCCGCCATCAGAGATTTAAAGCGAACCACATTCCACTACTTAACACTTTACCAAACGTCAAATTTTTGACTGTCCCAAATTGGAAGAGCTTGCAGACGACATTTTAAAATGTTATGAAATTGAAAAATTAATCGATTGAAAGGGCAGAAAACATTGTGGGAAAAAGAGAAATTGCTCGTTAGTGGCAATTTCTCATTTTCCCAAAATGTTTTCTAAAGTTCTCTGCAATAAACTGGTCAAATGTCGTTATTGTAAGGTAAATGGTTAATCCGGATTTGATTAACTAGTCTAAATCGAAAGTAGTCGCTTTACAACAATTAAACAGTATGTAATGATAACTTATTTAGAAAGTTTGATAGAAAGCATTGTAACAATAATAAAATATTTGCAACAATCTTTGAATGGTTTGAGCCATGTCAGTAGCTTTACTCAAATATGTAAACATATGTACAAGTCAATCCGCGTCATTAAACCCTTAACCTCTTCAATTGTTCATTCATACAAACACGTACGCACATAAGCACGTACAGACAAGTCCGTACGCCAATACGCACAATATACTACATCTATCATTTATAGTATATTATTGTATGCGAAATAGAAACCATGCCATTTTCCATTATTTCTTGTTACAATTGTGTTCTGTTTCTTCAATAATCTTCATCAATAGTGGAAATTAAAATTTACTTACACCTTTTTTCTATATTACAGTGTTGTTTTCATTTGTCTGCTGAGGGTTGTTGAAAAAGTGTTATTCATGTATATGAAATGATTGATTAAAGTCGTTTTGGAGACTCAGAATTGGAATAAAGCCCAGAAACATGCAATTTCCATTCCAATGTTATTGTACGTGTTATTCCAATCATTTACCTTATTATATATTTTTTCAAAGGTCCGCTTTAGAAGAATGAAGAAACTTCTTTGACAGAAGCATGAATTTCTTTCTGAGACGTCTATACTTTGATATCGGATATCTTCCTAATGCCAAAAGTAAATGTTTTAAGTGTTATTATTTTCGTCCGCTGTTGCTTTTAATATAAACCTATCACAATTATCGTTTGTGTAATTAGATGATCAACTATCACTTCAAAACTTGTAACTGGCCTTTTATTTCCAATAAATCAGATAACAGATGTTGCCTATTAAACCGTAATTAATTTCTTCAAACAATATATGAATTGCCTTTAAAGTTGTTGCTCTTGTATTCAATGAAAATACTAAACAGAGAGCTACCAGTACGCATGGGTATACCTAGAGAAATTGTCGGAATTGTTTATTCATGACAAACACGTAAACTGTATTGCTATGGACTTGGTGCACACCGCATTAGAAATGGAAGTCTTAAACTAAAGTGTTAGAGTAATGTGCAAAAATGGAAGAATCTTCTTTCACTAAATTATGAGAAGATAAATAAAACGTCGGCTCAATAACTCCGACATTTCTAGTCCATTTCGCGGTCCAAAAGGTTATATTGTGGATTGTTTATCTTTTTGATTTTCCATACTCGACCTACAAGTATTTCACCATAAATCCATTTCCATAATAACTAATAGTATATAACAAACCAGAAAAGCCCATTGGGACCTAGGGTTGTCTGGGTGCCCTATATTTTAAGAGTTTATTTGTGTAACATTTAGCCTCGTTTTCATATCACATCGGCGATTTGCCAGTCATCACGTCGTTAGGGACTACTTTGTTGAGAGTCTAATGTATTACTACTCGTACAGCTTTCGATCGCTGAAAGTATTTGACATTGTATGCACATAAAAACTACTAGCTTGGAAAGAGGGGTCATCCTTGTTTTACTCCATAAGACATGTATAGTAAAATGGAACGTGACTGTGTTGAACGTTTTCCAGTTGTAATTATGGATATCTATTTTCTTTTGGCTACCTAACACAAAATTCTCTGTCATCTTGAAACCGATTATCGTTCTAGAAAAGTTTGTCACAAAAGCAATTAACCCTCACCAAAGTGCCTTTTATAGAATGTAGATACCGTTAAGAATTATAATAAAATTAATTAGTAGTTGAGTCTTCAAAGGTTTCCTTTACTATTCAAAAGGGTTTTTACTGTTCCAGACGATCACAATAGTCCAGTATGTCTATGGCTCACTACTATCTTAATATCTGTTAAATTCTTGTCGCGGGTTCAATGCACGATATGACAATCTTGCTACATTGAACTAAAGCATGTGTATCTTTACTGCGAAGGGAGTTTCATGCATTTAAGTGTTTTAAACCTCTTGTTAAGGTTTCAATGAAAAACTTAAGTCATTCATTCACTTATATAAAGAACTTACTATAATCCTGCGCTTTTACCCCTTATAGTGCTAGAACTGACTTCATTTTTATGCAAACAGGTTAGGTCACAGGCCAGCCGCCATGTAAACCTTTATGTACATATTGCTAGACTATTTGTTTGGGATACATGGACACAAATGCTGGCCTCGGTCAGAATTAACAGCTTGTAAACTGATGATTGAATTGTCTTTTCTTTGTAATTTAATGGACCAACATGTTTCATCACGTACCTAAAGGGGAAAACTCGATTTATTATAGTATTAAAGAACATGATTTAACATTGGAGTCAATGGGAATTTGAAATCTCAAGTGTAACAGGTGTGAGACCATGACCACTGTGTAACACACATTGACGTGATTTTGTGTTTGAAACACGTCCCTTAGCCCCAAGCTTGACGCCAATTTACGTGACGTTGTGTTGAGAGCCAAACCGCCAACGGTCTCGCACCAATCTGAACACATCGGGTTTATCCAATAGAAAACACCTCTGCAATAATAGGGATGACGCCATATTGTTTCCCACGAGAATGACGTCACTTTCTTTCGTTTCTAAAAATAGGTCTTGAATGTAAAATAAAAAAAGTCGTTAAATTTGATTGAGGAAATAAGTATACATGTCACAAAAACAAGTTCACCATTTGGTATGAGTTACTGATCAAAAGTTATTAAAAAGGATGTCCAACACTTCCATACACATTGAACTACTTAACGTGCACGCTTAGAAAATGTGTTAATTGGCGGATGCCGATTTACCCGAAAAATTGTAACCCTACACTTATATCCGAGGTGTATTTCACAGCTCACGGAAATACCCGAGTAGTTCCGATTGGTCGCGCACGTGTTACAGAGTACTTCCGGGTCGTACAGCAGTAGTACCCAAAAGTACTCGCGTTTACAAAAAAAAAAAATTTCAACTTCTGGTGGAAAGTCCTGCTAGTAAGAAATAAGCTGGTAGAAAACTGATGTGTTTCTTGTAAAGATAATAGCCCTGCAATGCTCTAAACGTTTGTTTTGATTGTCTATTGCAGGACTATTTGTTTGGGATGTATGAACACAAATGCCGGTACCTCGGCCAGATTTGACAGCTTCTGCACTGATTTTCGGATGGTAGGGGTACATTTGCTCCGAAGAAAAAACATTAAGACGATTAAGGAGTCCATCTCATTACAGTATTTGAGAGTTTAATGGACCACCTCGATGTTTCTGTAGCTAAGCATAAAAAACCTTTCTTAACTCAAAAGAGTCTTTAAAAGATCTGATTTAACATTGGGGTCAATGAAAATTAAAGATCTCAAAAGGAACAGGTGTATGACCATAGCCTCCGCGTGTCATACATAATGGACGTGACGTTATGTTCGAAACACGTCCCCCAAGCATGACGCCCAGTTACGTGACGAGATGACGTTACGTTGTGTTTAGGTCACGTCGACCCATAGCTTACGCGTAACGTGCATTGTTATGACGAGGCGGGTTTTAATTTGACTGGGAATGCTTTTGTTTGTTCTTGTAATGATGTTTCCAAATTCGGAATCGAAACTGTCAATTAATGACACATCAAAGGCTGCAGGAAAATCCGACATTAATTCGTTACCGACACAAAAACGGATTAGACTTTAACACAATCCTTCGACATGTATTTCTCTTTTTCTCTATTAACTCTTTATCAAACATCTGGTTGATAAAGAAGTTCGAATTATCGATCATTATATAGTTTACTTTAAACTTGTTCATGTTAAATCGATTGTGAAACTAGTTTTTACAACTTAGACTAATAACTGCCGATTCTGCATCCTGGATACATAACCAGTACTCGCGCCGATTGGGGGTAAATGAAAAGGTGCAAGGTGCAACCCGCTTGTCACGGTATTCAAACCCACGACCCTTGTGTCTGGAGGCCGACGCTCTACCCCTAAACAACTGTCCTATGTATTTCATGAGTAGAATATGCCAATTATGAATTAAATATTGCATTTCGGGAGAAAATATTTTTTTCGATAAATGGATACACTGTGCCTTTTTTAAGTAGTGCGTCGTCATATAGAGTAAGTAAAATATACTCAACTATCAAACTCATTTCGTTCGTAAATAAGCATTTTAAACCTTAGAATGCTTGGTGATATTCTAAAAATAGATTTGTGTGTCGTCTGCTTTCCAAAATCCTGAATATTACCTTAATTTTGATGAGAAAAGATACTAGGAATAGCAATCAAGTAAGATCACAGGCCAGCCACCGATTTACTTGGCGGCTGGCCTGGATCTAACAGGTTTTCATAAACATCAAATCGGTTCCAGCACTATAAGGGTAAAAATCGCTTTACTTAGCTTGGTAGGAAATTACACAAGAAACCACCTGCTTCTCTTGGATAATATGATCTTTTTTCAGGGAGAAAATTGGGGTGCGAATTTGACTGATCGGTGCCAACACAAACAAAGCAACAACCAATACCGTTTCATGAGTGCGCCTTTAAAGCTGTTTGTTCACAGATCTATGTGAATGGATTTGGAGATTATTTCATAATATCTTAAAACTGTACGTCAGCTTGTGACAGGAATTGTCGAGTATATAAGATTGCCAACAGACATGTCCTTGTCGCCGCCATGTTGCCGGACTACTTTCAAAATGGCTCCCTATTTCCTCCGATGTTATCTTAAGAAATATCCGAGGTTTTCCTAGTCCGAATGATCCAGACTTAGATATTTTATTCTGTCACACAGTTATAGCTTGGATCATCCGAGTTAAGGTGTTCCCAAAGCAAAGAGACCTGACGCCAATGGGACACCCCTTTGGATATTACACAGTGTGTGATTCACACGCTGCACCGCCATTATGCAGACACATGTCTTCCTGGACACGTATCGATACATACCACATGTCCGCCATGGGGATCAGAGTTTTCCCATGCGGGCGGATTAATGCAAATTATTCTGAAATCGAAACAGATAAACAATAGCTGCGTCAAGAGAAAAGGTGAATAAGGTGGTAATAAGTGATAAGTAAGATCATATCATGTAGTTGATCTGATTAACAAACAGATTTATCCATTCTGTAAAACGTACATAAAAGAACGGAACTGTTTTTTCTGCCCATATGGTTCTGTCTACTTACGAAGAAAAAAAAATAAATCTAATAAATCATGACATATGATAAATCTTGTTTATCTTATGTTATGCCGTAAAACAGTACCTTACATTTATCCCAAAAGAAAGTTGAATGAATAGTGGTTAATTTTGAATTTCCTCTCATATGGGTGCATGTATTTTAAGGGGTTAAACGCCGTGTCAAAAGTAACTATGGTCAGTTATTCAACAACTTTCCTGGATTTCATCAGTACTAGACTAGGGCACTACATTACCGTTTCGGTGATACTCCAACAAAATATCCCAGTGCCAATGGCAAAAATTGCACCCGGGACACAAGTCTTTAACCTTGAACTCTTAGCCACGTAGGGCCTCTTTAAACAGACGACTCTTGGATATACGGGTGGAAAAGAAATAATGGAATTCCTTGAAAGAACATCTTTAAACATAGATAAGTTTCGATGTAAGCTGTGGTTTTTAAAAATTTCTCTTGATCAGAACAACTTAGCATGTTATTTTGAACCAATGAGTTATGCATAGCTATCAGGCTTCAAAGGCAACTGCCATAAGATGTATAATTTCGAAGAACAGACTTCGACTTAATATTCAGAATATATGTAAAAGTGGGGCATTATTGCGTAAAACGTTCTGTCTCACAATGTCAATGCATTAAAACTAGAGTATAATGACTAATGAATTCATCATTTGGATGTTGAATTGGCCGCTGGATTATGTGAAATACAAAGGACGTACGCGGACCTACCTGCCCAAGGATAAATGCAAAGCTTCACATAGTAAGTCCTTTTCAAGAATCAAAGTATGCTCAATCGCGCTCATTACCACCTTATGTCGAATTTTTGCATCTTGCAGCAGATGACTTCAAAAGCATTGTGGCAAAATTAGCAGTTGCCTGTCAAAAGCATTTGCTCCTTTTACCACAACGCTTTTTCAATCTATTCACATATCATGACAGCAGAACTGAAAGGTTTTTCACTTGTTTACAAAGGTTTTCTAAAGTCGTCTTCTTCGAATCAAAAATGTCGTCTGTGTTTGGTAAAGAGTTAGACCCCGCAGTGGTATCAAACCAATTACAGTGACCAGTATTCACCACACATATCTCCTGTCAAAAGTAATTCTTTAAACAGTAACTATTGCTTCCGCTGAAACGAAAGGTTGAGTGGTAGATGGGAAAATTCTATCAGAAAGTCCCACTTGGGAACTATTTTTCCGGCGTTCCCTTTTCGTAATTAACGATTTGTCTTATTTACGTATTCTTCCACCAAACCTAAGAACGCTTAGCTTTTGCCACTCACATGATGAATGAACATTACCCCACCCACAATATTGCCGTAAAGGAATACCTCACTGGATATGCACATAACAGAAAAATAGTCAATTCGTATCAAATAATGTGACGACTTTTTCAAGTCATTTAAGAATTATTTATACCTTTATTGTAATTATTCAATCTGTGAAACATAGCTACCAGTTAAGGATTTGACCCCTTTTGGTTCCATGCCCTCGTTTATTGTGGCAGGACGTAAAAGAGTGAATAGTAATGTGTTATAATGTGACGTATGCTCTTCTGGGGCATTGATTAATGAGGTTGTGTCAAATTTACAATGATTATCGCTGGTTTACGTTGTTTCTCCGTTGTTTTTGGAATCTGACACGTTGAATCTGTTAGAGGTGGAGCTTTAAACGTTCTTGTATAAAGCGAATAGTTCATTAGGTAGACCATTCTCTTTTGAAAAAAAAATGAGATTTTACTTGCCTGAAGAAAATAGTTGCAAACCTCGAATAAGTATTCTGGAAAATTGCTAACACAATCAAAGTCTAAACAGTTTTAAAGTAAGTGGGAAAACATATTTGCTCAAAATA
The DNA here is from genome assembly GCA_947846245.1 of Cerastoderma edule. Taxonomy (NCBI): domain Eukaryota; kingdom Metazoa; phylum Mollusca; class Bivalvia; order Cardiida; family Cardiidae; genus Cerastoderma; species Cerastoderma edule. Next base: position 8,821,549 of record OX401416.1, on the reverse strand, counting down.
GCAATGCCTTTTTCCCTGCAGTGTTTCGAACTTGTATTGGAGGGGTATTGATAAGCATTGAAACGCTAAGTGACTTCTTGCACCATGCCCAATAGTTATGGTTATTGATTCCCTTGGTGTCTTGTTGATGAGAAAATCCGTCAAAATGGTTTTCTGATATATCGTTTATCTATTCTGTAGAATTCCAAAAGGAACACTTCTTAGTCACTTTAAGATAAGATAGTTTGAATACTATATTATTAGAACGCCTGTCCCAGTTGATATATCGATTCCACACCGAAGGCTAAATTGTTCGTGAGCTAATGTGTGAACGATGTATAAACCGTTTACTAATGGCGATACAAACATCATGACCAAACGCTGAAGGACGTACATTTTGCGTGTTAGAACTACATGTATTATATAGACATAACGTAGAAAGATCAAGGTTTCACAGACATTGATAAATGATTTCCTCGCTTTCATTTGCTTTTGGAAATATACGTGTATGTTTGAAAATGACATTAGGGTGTATATTGCACCGCGTATGGTTCCGAAATGTAACCTTAGGTTATCAAAAGAGGAAGATACTACTAAACATGCCATGCGTCATAATCTCAGTCCGTCATGCGTTCAATAAAGAAAACGATTTTCTTTTCGAAAGCAGAATCGGGGCCTGATGCATGAAAGGTGAACACTGAACAGACAAAAGCAAGGGTGGATTTGAAATTGCATCACTACATGTCGAATTGATTGTACTGATTTTGTAACAGAAGAAAAGTGAATCATAACACAATTAAAATAAAAGAGTTTCTATTGTTTACAGCATATTTTTATTTTTCGTTATAAGAAAATTGGGGTATAGGTTATTGGTTATTCGAAATGGTTATTTTGATAATGCTGTAACTTCGTGACCTTTTCACACGTAGACCTAATCGTACCTACATGTAATTCTACTCTTCTTGTAGTTGTTATCGATGGCTTTAATTACGTTCGTTAGATAGGAGAGTCATCGAACTTTAACAAGCGTTTTTCGTACAATAGTGAGCTTTCTACAAGTTCTCGCAACGTTAGACTTTGACACCATTTTAGGGCGGACGGACGTTACCGGCCATATTCGGTAAGTTTCGCTCATAATCGGACGTTGTTGTTCATTGCCGGTCTTAATCGGCTGTTTTCGGCTACCATCGAGCCAATCTGAGCACATCGGGTTTATCCAATAGAAAACACCTCTGAAATAATAGGGATGACGCTATATTGTTTCCCGCGAGAATGACGTCACTTTCTTTCGTTTCCAAAAATAGATCTTGACTGTAAAATCCAAAAAGTCGTTGAATTTGATAAGGGAAACAAGTATACATGTCACAACAACAAGTTCACCATTTGGTATGAGTTACTGATCAAAAGTGATTAAAAAGGATGTCCAACACTTCCATACACATTGAACTACTTAACATGCACGCTTAGAAAAGGTGTTCATCGGCGGATGCCGATTTACCCGAAAAATTGTAACCCTACACTTATATCCGAGGTGTATTTCACAGCTCACGGAAATACCCGAAGAGTTCCGGTTGCCATCGAGCTTTATCTACCTTTGTCGGCATTCGGAACACCTCGGCCATTTCTTAAAATATATCTACCGACTTGTTACGGGGATTGCCGAGTAGATACGATTGCCTTTGTCGGACGTTTCCGGCCATGATCGGTAAGTTTCGCACAGAATCAGACGTTGTCGTTTATTGCCGGTCCTAAATGGCTGTTTTTGGGCTACAATCGGGCGTTATCTGCAATGATCGGACGTTTCCGTCCGTGATCGGTCATATTCCCACAAAATCGGACGTTGTCGTTTGTTGCCGATCCTAGTCGGCTTTCGCCGGTGACCTTTGGCCTTATCTTCCATGATTCGGGCAAGTCAATTCCGTCGGGTTAAGCATAAAATTGGCTATCAACCATAATTATGTGCAGTATTGTACTATGAAAGGCTTGCCATAGCAGTAGACGTACATAGCATCATTTTGTAGGGATAATTATCACAAATCCATTGCAAACGCAAAGATCTGTTAAACATGGTCTGCTGGTATTTTCTATTGAAGCAGTCAAACCTCATTGTTAGACAGAAGTTCCCTACATCCTTTGTTGAAATGATACAACTCAACCATTAAGTTGCACCATTAAGTTGGTTTGCGCCAAAAGGAAACACTCATTAATTAAAAAGCAAACTATATAAACTCGACATTTTGTCTATTCCTTTGGTGGCAACCTTTCTCCTTATTAGTAGTTTCTGGTACGATACAATATTTAATATTTTTGGAGGATTTTAACTTCGGAGAGGTTATCGACTGGGACATAGATTCTCGACTTTGATATACGGGTGCTTTGCCGATCCAGTTAAACCGAAATATTGTATTCCCTTCTTTTGAAATAAAGGGAACCTGGCCTATTGGCATGACAGCATTGGTACATTGGTATAAGGACATGTATTCAATTTACTAGGGCGTTAGTTCCAATGACCCATGGGCCATTATAAGAAATGACCATCGCCCCCAACAATAACCATATTAGATGTTTTGTTAACCCTTTGAATCCTAGGTAATTTTCTTAAAAAATATCTATTTGTCGTCTGCTTTCCAAAACCTTCAATATCTGCTTAATTTTGATGGGGAAATATACTCAGAGTAGCAAACAGGTTAGATCACATGCCAGTCGCCAATTCATTTTGGGGTTGGCCTGGATCTAACCTGTTTGCATAAGGACGAAGTCGGTCCCAGCTCTATAAGGGTTAAATACAGTCAACAGCTGTGTGTAAATTGTTAAGTGAGTGTTTAGAACATATTTCACCCTCCAAAATTACCTCCACTCCCAAATGGAACTTTCTCACTAGGCAGAATAGAAAGTAGAAGGTGGTGGTCATTAAACTGAATGAACATACTTGGATGGGAACACGTTCCTTCAATATAAATACCACCACATTCTACTTTCCATTCCGCACAGTGAGATGTACTGCTATATGATATGCACTGAAGAATGTACATTGGAAGCGAAATTAGAATGACGTAGATCTTTAACATGTGTATAAAGTAAATTAACATTTTTTTTCCAGAAATCCAGAAAAGTGACATTGCTTTTTGGGATTTACGGCATATAAACTGTACAGATAAAGTGACGCCTTCTTAATTAACCATGCTTTCAATAGCTAGATTTCATTGTATACAATAGAGCAACAATACAACAACTGTTTTGTTTCCCCGATATTTTATTTTGACTTTTAAAGGTCTTATATTGTGAACACGCACCTTTAAAGTTCTTGTTTGTTTCGATGCCACACCCTCTATGTTACCGTAAATTCATCTTTCTTGTTTATTGCCTTTCGTCCCAATATATCATTAATACTCATGCTAAACTGGGAAAGATGCGATCCTCTGGGATAAACATTGGCGTTAGGGCTAATCGAATTAAACAGACTCAATACTTTTACAACAGATGGTAACAGTTATAGCGTTATTGGTAAGTCCGATGTTATTATCATACTCAAGGTCAATTGAGTTCGTGTTGGATCAAGGTCACACATCACGTGCGTGTAAATGTCGAGTAAATTGGCGGCTGGTCTGTGATCTAACCTATTTGCTATTCTGAGTATCTTTCTTCTTCAGAATTAAGCGGATAGATAAGGTTTGGGAAAGCAGATGACACAGAAATCTACTTTTAGAAAATTAACAAGCATTCTACTTGTCAAATGCATCCTTTCTATAATACGACACGACCGTCACGTCTAGCTTTACTTCATTTTAAAGTTAAAAGTAGTCTATTCTTAACCGAATCGTTTCTTCGTTGTTAGTCTTTATATCATATTTTATGGGGTAAGCATTGAAAGACAATATTGCATTGTCTGAAAAATAGAACGTTTTAGTTAATTCAGTTTAATTATCATTGAACGTTTGATATTCATCATAAAATGTTGCACAAAACAACTCAAAGGTTCAAACACAGCAACGGTTGTCATAACGACGGTGTACATATCTGTGTTTTACGACAAATTGCGGTTTGAAAGTCTGCATTGACACATGGAACCAGAAAATATCTGCCTATACAATTTATGCTGTTGATATGATCCCTTTATAAGACATGCTTACATTTTTTTGATATGATTTGTTCAGATGATAATACCAAACGTGTACTAAATTTTGGTTGTAAGATCCATGAATCGATTTACTTCATTTCAAATCTTGTCTTGACATTGCTAATGTTAAACAAAACATGCAGAATCTTGTTAGGATTGAATGCTACTCAGATTCCTCTTTGGACAGAGGAGATAATCTTTATTTCTAGCTCAATATGTATTATTCAAAATGCAATCTACTCGCGATTGTCAAGCCCTTGGATTAATTAAAAAGAAATGTCATTTAAAAGAATTAAAAATGATCTAATATTGCTTCCAATGATTTTTCTTCAGAGTGCGTCATACAACAGTACAGCTGTTGTGTAGTTTTAGAGAAATCAATTTTCAACTTCCATATTTCCTCAAATCTGTGAAGTAGACCCTTTAGAGCGTTTAAGACAGTGTGTAAAGAGTCGACCTACTTTTGGTAGAATTAACATCAAAGAAAATATCGTACAGCAACAAAGTATACTATTTGGTTTAGTTTGGGGTCTGTATTTGGTTTATTGGATAAATTATGAACATCGTCACTTATCATAATAGTAATACTGATGATATTATCATTAATTCCCCTAATCAACAGTCAATGTTATGCCGTTAAACTATCGATAGCCCAAAGGCAAATAGAGGCTTTAACCAATTGTTGTGCACTTGAGATCCAATCACTGATAACCACTAGTTATCGCTTAACCTATCCTAAATGTAATGACTTGGTCAACTTAACGCCAATATTTTTACTAAACTTTATTTAACCAACTTAGATCTACTCCTATCAACAGTCTGACCTTGACATTAACCAAATGTTATGTAGACTTAAAAAGCATGAAAGATCATTTGTTGCTGACGATTATGTGGAAACCATTGCGACCGTTGCCAACGTAGTTACCAGTCGTTCAGAAAACAACCTGCTCTTATCAAAAGACCAGATTAGTCAAAATAAGAAATAAGGAATACATACAAAGCATGAAAGATTATATTTCGCTCTGGGTTTCGTGTAGAAACTAACCATTGCGACTAATAGATAAGTCATCTGCTTTAACGCTGGATCACACGAGTTTTCGTCGCCAAGAAATAGTAAACATGTAATTAGTCTTATCGTTATAAATGGGGATATCCAGTAGCTGGCTGCCTTTTATTCATAAAGCTCGATGTCCTTTGTACAGGTAAAATAACGATGTACATCATTAACATGATTCGTACCCATATTCAGACGACATACCCACTTTCACATATAAAAGTCTTGGATAGGTCAAAATTTGAATGAAACAACAGTCGACAGAAAACAACGATATGTAGATACAATTTCAGTATTGCATTTAGTTAAACAATTCTGACAAAAGACTAAATTTATCGTCATGATATCGTGACACTTGATTCATTGTCAAGCTTAAACTTAACATTCTTTTGTTTAATACGTAAAGTGTAGTTAATTCCGCTAGAATGTTCTTTACCGTCTTGTCTTAGAGATGCAGCATTAGTATTGAGATTTTTTCTATTTCTGACTTTTCACTTGCTCATTTGAATGAAATGCATACATATCTCCTCCTAAATTATATAAAATTGTACATGAGCAATGGTAAATGCCTTTGTTGTTTTTGTCTATAAAGATTGATTAATTGACACAGATAATACACACAATACTTGCCGCATACAGATCAGGTTGAACATTGTGACATGTCATTGTGGTGTGTGGGTATCTAAGATAAATCAATTACTTATAGATAATCGCTGCAATTATCGTTAATTGACATCCCTGTTATGGCGAGTGTTATGTCATGTAATAATGAATCAGAATGACCTGTCAATATGGGCTTTCCCCCGGGAACTGAAATACAAGGTTGACATGCGTGTTGGGTATTGTCACAGATCAAACTTCTTAGTGCACAATGGCTAAGTCAAAAGGAATCTGTATGACTCTGATTGTTTTTGTCTGCCTCTAACACGCCCTTTATTGCTCGAGATCAAAGATGGCTTCACTATATACATATGTTAGTGTTTGTTTGATTTCCTACATTTGGTGGGCGTTTTGTTTGGCGATTTGACTGCAACTCTTGTTTGTTGGTACAAGATAGAACCATTTAAGTATTACCGTGGACAAATTCAGTTCGAAATACTTAAATCCAAACCCCTTTCTAGCAGAAAAGTACTACTTATGTATCACAGCGGGAACACTTTCAAAACCCAAGATTCTGGACAACGTTCTTTTTTAATGATGTACAAATGACCATGAGCTACCTTTTCATGACAACGGCTAATCTTTAACAATGCTACACGTTTTCCGGCTTTAACAATGCAAGGAACAACAACTTCCGCGCCACCCTTTATGCAAAACAGAATCGTTCTGATCTATTCCAAAGACTAAATCAGACCAGGACCGAGGGAAACACACTTCATCATCTATAATATGGGCCGCGTCTCGCGAAAAGGGGCACTCGGACATAAATAAAAACCGATGACTCAGCTCTTTCTTAGCGCTATTATTCCAGCATCTAGTCACGACAGTCATCATTTGTATTTATTTAAAGGTAGAACTTGATGTCCTCTAAGATGGCATACAGTGTAACCCCATACCAGTGACGTGGCGGCTGGTCTGGGGCTACATTGTTTGCTATGCCCGAGTGCCCCTTTTCCTGTGACGTTGCCCAATTATGAATCCGAATGCACTTGTCCATATATATACAAGGGGGATTCGTGATCAAGACGTCCAAGTACGGAACTGTAAATAATAGAATCGCTTGTATGTCGAAACAAAAATAAGATGCTGCTTATGGTGATATTAATTGGTTACTTTCTGGTACATTTCCAGTGACACCCAAAAATCATTCCTTGTGGCATTCTGTGATTATCAATTACGGTACATGTGAATTTACCCCTTTTCTACACACTGGTAAAATTACTCATCTGAAGATATAACGAATAGTTCCTCCTTTTATCACAATGGTCTTTTCCAAACATAGAATGGCAATGCGATAGTTTTGGTATATTTTGCAATCGTCTTTTGCTACTCTTCGAGATTGAAGTACAGTATAGGGAAATGGATTAGTTACGAGAAGTAAATGTTTAAATGTTGAGTTCCCTGCGTACTCTACTTTTATCCGTGATATATATCAAACTTGTATATCTTTATTATAAACAGCGTGCCTGTATACCGAGCGTAATAACTTTTCATGTGTCTTCATCCTATTATTACGATCTTACAACATTGACGATGCTAGATCTAGAGTGCTTGCTTTGATTTCGGCTATCAGGCGGGGATTTCTGAATGTTTTCTGGTATTGTTATGACAAACAAAAATCTATACTATTCGAATTGACATACCAAATGATGGAAAACCCAGTTACGTTTCGATGTCAATGGCACTATATTGTATCAGTAAAAAACATGAGCTCTTTAATGGAATCGATGTAGTTTAGTAAACGACTACAATTGAAAGTAAATGAACTGCTTCTTCTTGAACGAGCGCCATGTTGTGAACTACCATTTACCAAGAAAGAGACAAAACGGGTCAAACCCAGACTCAATCTTTCCAGTGTTTGATTGGTTATTGAGGTATCTAGCACCAGGGTATAGTGTGTGTCTTGAATTCTTGAATTCATAAAACCTGCGTGTTAAAATGCGCTTCTGGGTACCGTTCTACTAAACAGTTTACGCTTAAGACTTGCGTAAGTCTAAATCAACAATCCCTCGTATTTCAATATTGGGCTGTGCAATATTGCAAAGTAACACATCATTCGAATCGTATCTCCGAGACGCTTCCAATGACGTGTCACATTGCAATATTGTACTTTAATTGAAGATACTATCCATGTCTATCAATTATGACTTACGCAAACATTTTCCGTAAGTGGTTTAGTAAAACGAGCCCCTGGTCACACGAAAAACTTACAATAAAACTAGAAATGCATTCCTTGCTTGGAAATCTCCGTATGAAACATATACAGTGATTTCTCATTAATCCGAACACGTCCGTTCCAAACAAAATGTCCGGATTACCGATTCATCCGGACTAATGAAATAGAGCATGGTCTTATACAGATTAAGACATAAACGGTCTGTATGCACGAGTATACTTATAACACTTTAGCAAACGCCAAATTGTCGACCGTCCCAAAGATTATCTTCTGATATGGCAGAAAACATTGTGGGAAAAGGAGAAATTGGTCGTCACGAGCAATTTCTCCTTTTTTCACAATGTTTTCAAAAGTTGTTTGCAACAAACTGGTCAAATAATTCCGTTCCCTTACAATATCTTTCGAATTGCGAGACATTCGGATAATCGGGGTCCAGATAAACGAGGCTTCACTGTAGTTATGTCTGGAAAGGCAGGTCCAAATACAGCAGAAAGATAGACAAGTAATGAATTTGTTTGCTTGCTAAGTTATCTAGATCTGACATTTAGTTTTAAAGATATTTTGTTCACCAGTACTCATACCTTTCTCAAACATTGTAATACCTCACTCACAAAACCATAACATATACCAAGCAAGGAAACAGAACAGTCTTGTTGAAATATCCTATCCCTGACGTACGTCCATCAGCCGACTAAATCGTGAGGTTCGATTTTTCGATATACTTTCTCCAGGGAGTTCCAAGTCAATATAAACCCTCATTTGCTGGACCCCGTCATGTATTAACCTTCCTTAGAGCCCTTATAGTGCTGGACCCCGTCATGTATTAACCTTCCTTAGAGCCCTAATAGTGCTGGACCCCGTCATGTATTAACCTTCCTTAGAGCCCTTATAACCGACTTATTACTTATGCAAACAGAATAGATCCAGGCCAGCCGCCAAGGAAATTGGCAAAGGTTCATGTTTTTAAACTAGTCATTGTTTTGGACTGAACATATATAATACATTTTTTGTAAATTTTCATTTTTACTATTAACAACTCGGTGCTTTGTCAGTTTTGCAGATAGTACCTGGTACGACGTAGTTGAGCATGAAGACTGGAAGATTTATTATTTTGGCATGTGTTATAATATATAGCCTGCTCATGTCAACACAACGGGGTCTTACGTCGGCAAGTATTGGCATTGGGCTTGTTAGGGACATCGACATTTTGACCTAGAAGGCTTACACCCATTCGCTAAAGAGAAGAATGTATTACGCCTCCAAAATGAAAGCATATACATATTAATAGAGATTCAACATCGCAGTTATCTATTTTACATTTTTATCTATTTTTTCTTCTTTGAATATTTCATTTATCTCACTGTTTGTCTTTTTATTTTCCCATTATAGAATATCTAAGAACAGAATAAAGTCAAATACATTTCTTTATCTACCGGATATAGAGGAGACGGTCTCTTTAAGCTTAGCTTTCGTTTGAATCCTTTTCCTTTACCTATTGTATTGTTTCCATGTGTTTATTTATATATATATATATAAATATGTTTAAACTAAATTGAAAGCAAAAGTAGTCAACAAAAGGAAACCATGAATAAAAGCTCCTTCCTTCGTGATATTGGGTAGGAACAATTTCAGCAAAGTGTTGAATTGCTAAATTGAAAGAAAAAATATGCTTATGTCAGAGGCGTTTCGACAGACTTTCGCAGAAGATACTGATATGTAAAGTATTGTGAACTATTCTGTAAAGACATGTTTTTAGATACATTCTCGTCGAAGCGTTGTTTATAGAACTGGTTTAACCGAATTTTATGGACGAATGATTCCCAAAATTCCCAAAATACACCAGTGGTCATAAAATATGATCTATTTATTGAACATAACATTCTGGCTATTATGATATAGCAACGTTCAAGAATAAACTCTTAACCCTAAAAGTGCCGGAACCGACTTCATGCTTATGCAAATATGTTAGATTCAGGCCAGCCGCCAAGTATAAATAAATTGACGGCTGGCCTGTGATCTAACCTGTTTGCCACTCTTAGTATCTTTCCCCATTAAAATCAAGCAGATATCTTAAGTTTTGGATAGCACATGATACGAAACCTATTTTTAGAAAAGTACCAAGCATTCTTAGGGTAGAGGCCCAAACATCTTTTGGGTCATACACACCATATTACTATATAACTTTATAGAGGTTTCTCTTTAACATCGCTTCATCAATGTCCATTTGTATTGCGACAGTTGGCTTAACATGGATAGGAGAAGACCCATTACTTAACTGTCCATACGAGATAGTAGTATCTCCCTATGAAATATGTTTAAAATAAAATAAACTTAAAATAACTTTAGGTTTAAAATCGATCATTTTTTATCGATCGTTACGGAAGCTTAAAGCTTATCTAATTTACTCTTAATAACTGCTTTCTAAATACTACACCAGTACCACCGCCGATTCGTGGGCTAATCCCGGCAATTTCCACCTCTCCTAGCGGGAATCGAATCTAGGTACAGGAGACCGAAGCTCTACACTGCACCAATGTCGCCCCGAATTAAGAACATACTATAATTGTTCCATAAAACATTGGAAGAAGCTATGCGGAGGTTGGCACCCGGGTGCCGTTTTACCAAACAGTTTACGCTTAAGATTTGCGTAAGTCTAAAACAACAATTCCTCTTATTCCAATATTGGACGAAGCAATATTGCAAAGTGACACATAATTGGAATCGTCTCTCCGAGACGCTTCCAATGAAGTGCCACATTGCAACATTGTACTTTCATTGAAGATACTATCCATGTTTATCAATTATGACTTACGCAAACTTTTTCCGTAAGTGGTTTAGTAAAACGGCCCCCCGGTCATTGTTGATAGATAAGACACATTGCCCGAAAGGGATACTGTAACTGGACTAGATTGTATAGCAAGAACAGAAGACAACTAAAGATATAGATTTCAACTAATTTGGAATTATAAAAGAAACCATTGTAAAATAAGGAAGATTGCTTAATGAATGGATTTTCTCATTTCTTCTCAGTGATTTGGTAAGTCTTAATTTGTATTCAACACGGACTATCAGAAAAGGAGAAGTCAAAACAGAAAACTGAACCTCATAAACTTTTCTGACGACTACATTCGGAAATGATATAATTGGGCAATTGCGACCGGTCCAAATTTAAAGAAGCATGATAATATTTTACAATGAGATAAAAGAAACCATTGTGACAAAATGAGACATTGCTCCAAGTACAATTATCCCGGAAGTCCTCTGTTTCAATTTGGCTAAATGAGATGATACGAATAAAGTATCAATACAGAGAGTAACGCTTTGTACACTTAAATGCATGCAGACGTCATTTGGTAATTAGATTTACAAGCTTGTATTTCAAACCCGTTGTTCCCTATGCAAGAAAGATCAACTTGATTAAGCGGAAGAAGGTTCCAAGATCGACGAGGTAAGTAATGTTCGCATTTTGCACCAACCATTGGTGTACAACGAGTCTCTAAACATTTTACAGTAGACCCCGTGCAATTAGTTTGGGACGTGTAGTCGTTCACAATTTGGATATGCAGTTTGTTATTGTTTATTAAAGGAATTTCCTAAATAGTGCCCCTAAAAGTGATTTTAGTTTAGATTTTATCAGTCACAAAATATCATATGATATATTAAATGAGCTCAGGATTAGTGATTGCCTTTTTACTCCTTTTTTCATAATTTGTTTCTGTATACGATGCCGATTAAAGTCGGACAATCTGCTGAGCTTAAATATAGGACCAAGCATTTAACGCAAGCAATCTCCTCTCTCCGTAAGGCGTCACTTTAATGATTCATATACTACAGAAGACTTAAAAAACTACTGTGACAATAGTATTTACTGCTCATAAAAGGCAATTTAACTGTTTGGTACGATTAAATTCCACCCAATATATTAAAACCAATGTAACTATTCCTGCTTCATTTTGTCAGCTGCTATTCCATTCAACTTGGAGCAGTCGCAAAGTCCAATGTTCAGATGTCGGAATCGGTAAAGCAAATCCTCCCAATTTGTCTAAATCAAATTGTTTCTGGCGAAGGGCCATGATCACAATGGAATTTGGCTTGTAAGTAAAACGTAAGTTAAAGGGCCGCCATAACTAAACAGAGTTGATACCGTTCCATACAAGAAAGACCCATGGAGTAAGTTAATAGACGTATTAAAGTGTGCAGAATATGCTGGCTGATGCGAACCTGCACGCAACATAGACGGTTTAACCCTAATAGTGCTGGAACCGACTTCATGCTTATGCAAACAGGTTCGATCCAGGTAGGTCGCCATGTTAATTAGCGGCTGGCCTGTGATCTAACATATTTGCTTCTCTGGGTGCTGAACTGTGATCTAACCGGTTTGCTTTTCTGAGAATCTTTCCTCATCAAATTAAGCAGATGTTTAAGGTTTTGGAAAGCAGAAGACACAAAAATCTATTTCTAGACTATTACCCAGCATTCTAATGGTTAAGACTCCTTTATTGGTGATAATCTTCTTTTGCTATCGGTTACACCAAAACTAAACTAATCGATCTTCAGACGACTTCATTGTCTCCGATATTATTATCAGTGGTTTATATTGGTGGAGTTTACTTCTTTAATAAAAATATCAAATACGCGAATTGAATCGTCCACATATTCATACAAGTACTAATTGATTCGTTCTTTTTCATATACTGTATGTTTTTGCTTTTAACTGTTTCGTATTATAATTGTTTGGTAAAATGATTGTGAGTTTCAGTAACAATCCATAACTTGCTCATAGGGTTGCTTCTTTCGTGGGAGAAGTATAAATCATTGAGAACATAACGTTGTCTAGAAGCAAATTTGTGATGAAAACGAAGCAGTGGGATGTTCTAACCCACTGCAAAACAATAACGATATTTTACCAGTTTGTTGCGGACGACTCTGGAAAACATTGTGAGAAAAGGAGTCCTTTTCCCACAATGTTTTCAGAAGATTGTTTTAAATTTCATCACATTTTGAAATGTCGTCTGCAAACTCTTTCAATTTGGGACAATCGAAAACTTAGCGTTTGGTGAAAGGTTAAGGCTAAAGTACACATAACTGCCTGGTAGTCTATCGGAGTCTATACTGGATAAAACCTGCATTTAGTTCTTCGTAAAATATCGTCTTCTTTGATCTATCTTTACAGCCCAATCTACCTAATCCGAATCCGAATCAATATTTAGCACTTCAGTTGGTCATACTTTATATCAACCGTTATTAAAAAAAAAAAAAAAATAGAAAAGGAAGTTTTCGCCTCTGATCATGCTTTGTCATCAGCACAACCTGATCTAACACATTATCTCTTTCCAGTTAGGCTGTGCGAGGTTTTGTAATATCGCGGTTTAGTTCAGTTGAGCATGTCTTTCTCGGAAAATATCGTTTATTACTTTTAAGCATGTCTGCCAAAAAACTGCACCGACACAATGTGTTGCCAACAAATCGTACAACGGGAACTATATTCTCTCATTGAAGTTCAAATTGGCTAAAAATGTTAGAACTTACCAATCCGGTTCAATATGTTATTTCGCACTTTTTCTTATGTGTGGGACAATCCGTGTTCAATAAACTGCAAATTATTTTGAATATGAATCATACCTAGATTATTTACCAGTAGAGCTAAGATCTTTAATTTTTAAGATAAGAACATCTTCGCATTATTTGCGAATTCAAACATGTCGATGTACTCTTCAATGAATACCAAGAAATGAAAGGATATGCCAGATATGCAATAATGGAGACAATGAAGCCGAGTATAATTTTGTTTTGAAATGTTCACAATATATCTCTATAAGAAAACAATATATAAATGAGTTTTATTATAAAAGACCAAGCATGATTTAATTTATTCAGCTATTAAAGTCATGTGATAAAAATGTAATCTCAAATATGCTTTTAAAGAGAGAACATCTTTTACGCATACTATGACTTTATTATTAATGTAGTTCATCCACATTGAAATAAAAGTAATTATTTAAATTGTATTTAATTTTACTTTGAATGTTGACCAGTATATATTGTTTGTTTATATGTTTTGTTAAAATGATTATAAACATTAGTGTTGTTCAAATAAAAGATATTTATATCTATCTATCCTAAAGTCCCCGTTCATGTCTCGTCGATAATGGAGCAAATAACCGTTACTTGCAAAGAAGTTTTCATTTATCATTGTACAATACTTAGTTTTCAACATCAAAGCACATGTTCCCTTGTTAACCTACCAGTACTATGCTAAGAAAAGATGCCTTGCAAAGGGGAACTTCACGGTGCGATAACAGGCCCTAACCGGGATTCGAACCGGGTTGACCTAGGTAGAGTTTACGACATTTTCGCTGTATTTGTCACGCCTCCGTGGTCCATATCAATAGTAACGACTACAATCTCTGTCTATCACTGCAAACTTAGCATGTTTATATGTATAATAAACTATTTTTACACCAAAATGCACCGGAAGGAGAAAATAACGACTTCATCCTATACCCGTACAAATAAATATCGCATGATGACTATCATAAAGTGGTCTGGAATTTCTCCGTACTTTTACGACATTCTCATTTTTTTATTTGTGCAAACGTAAGAACAGAGCGCAATTCAAATGTTTTGTATACTGTTAAATCGACATCGAAATAATGTGTGCACTAGATTGAGTTTAATTGTATTGCCAATACGTTGCCATTACGACACCCCGTTTTGTATGACTTTGTCATAATACTTTGTCATAATACCATGTAATAATGGGATGACATGTCGAACAAAGAGATAAAAATCATCTCAACGCGAGGTGTGGCAAATAGCTGCGTTTTATATTTTGAAAAAGAAATGAAATCGGTAATCATGGTAAATATGTCAATACATTACTTATTTATTTAATAAAAAGAAATAGGTTTCTCCAAGGCTCGATATGTTGGATTGCCAAGTTGCCTTCCGTTTAACATTGTTACTGTATTCCATATGAGGGATTGGATTAATGATTCCGTTGAATAATGTAGACACAAATCATTGTCATTGTAACATCATATCATTTCATACAATATATAATTGCCCCTGGCTATATAACGTGTAAGTGGTGCTATTGGTGTCTAGTTTGGATGTACTATTCCGCCGACGCAATAAATGACTATATATGATTGGGGGGCTTGCATTTTTATATCGTAGAAATAACCAACAATGATAAAGCCGAGTTGTTACATTTCACAGAATTCTTTAAAACTCTTCAAATTACAATCAAATATGTTGTTCATATATTGGTTTTACGTTGCAATCAACAATAATTCGGTCATGTCACGACTACCAGGGCACCTATTCATGCTCCTGATATTTATTAACTGTAAAACATTGTTCAATGCCGGTGGCCGATATCGTGTATAAACAATGATCGATAGTTGTGAAAGAGGTATGAGCATGTCCTATTGACACATGTTATCACCGATCAAAGGGTCGTGATCAGGTATCTTATTGGGCGGATCACATATCTCGCAATACCCCAGTTGAAAATGATATAATAATTCAATAATAATTTAATAATAACTCTGAAATCAGGTACAATAATTGAAAAGATCGATCGATACATTTATCTAGGCAACTGTTGTAAAGCTCGTCCAAAGTTAAAGCAATCTTTTTAAATTTGATGATAATACAACCTTGAGAAACCTAGCTTTCTATGTAAATGAATCAAAATTCATAGCACACATTTCCGCTTGACTTCATATTATTCTCGTAGTGCCACTTACCTTTCTTTTCTTAAAACTTGATAAGGATAATATTGATGGTAAGGGTAGTCACATCTGAACTGAATTTGAATTGCACAATTTGTTCATATCTTTTGGTCAGGAGGCCTACTTACTGAAATAAATCGAATTGTATTGTATCGTATTGACTGCTTTTTTGTCTTTTCGTCACAATCTGTTATCAATTATTTCCTATGTATACCTCATTAAGTTTGGGTAACGGGTTGAAAAGTAACAAATACGAAAGCCTTTAGATTCCTCGTTAATAAGGAATAACGTATTGTTTTCCAAGCGTTGTAATTCGATTAATACAACAAGTTCACAAATTGCAAATCCCTTTGAAGACGGGATCTGCCGAAATCGAAAACAGAAACCTAATTATACGATCTAACACAATTAAACACCATTCTATCGAAGAAAGTGCTGAAACCCCGTGTAATGTTGACGATAAGCTCCTCTATTGGTGTTGGGTTTGGTTTCGAAAGAGATATTTAACCCTTAGAATGCTGGGTAATTTCTGAATATAGAGTTTTGTGTCGTCTGCTTTCCAAAACCTTAAATATCTGCTAAATTTTGATGAGAAAGGATACTCATAGTGGCAAACAGGTTAGATCATCAGAATCTAACCTGTCTGCATAAGCATGAAGTCGGTTCCAGCAATTTAAGGGTAAATATCATGCACTCCACTTTTCATATATGACATGTACATTCCTTGCTTTTCAGGTGATTTGAGACTTTGAAGGGCCATAAGTGTTAATCATAACATCAATAATTGATAGAAGACACTGTATTTCCTTTGACTACGTCTAAAAGGTACCTGTCCACAGAAGAGAAGATTCGAGAATAATGTTTGTAGTGTTGTTTGATATAAAGTTAAAGAATAACCACTGAAGGGATATTCAATTCAATAAGCGCCAAATTATCCTAATATGTGAAATACATATCAAAGGCGATGTCACGCTTTTGGACTTAAGAAAATGATTATTCACTGATTACATAATTTGAAGAATTGAAGACGATCTAATGATGGTAAAGATGCTGTGCAGTTTTTAAAGAAATATATTTTCACATTCCAAATTCCTAACACCTTTTAACAATCAGGTTTACAGTTTCATTAAAAAGTTTCATTTAAAAAAAACACACATTCTAAAGGATCTTAGTAGGTCTGCCTTTCACGAAACATCTCAAATTTTGGACGTCCTAAATTGAGAGAAGTTTCGTGAAACGTAGGTTAGCCGTGTGTAAATGGCTACTAAGACTTGAACACATATTCGTCTTACAGCAAAACTAGAATATTATTAGAGGACGATGGGTATATGTATAGTTGTTATATTTAGAAGCTAGAACTGTGCATATGGTCTGCAACTTTGTTTCTCTTCATTCGAATGAAAGTGTCTCAACGTTTCCTGGAAAATGACTCCAATAATATTTAGGGTCGGACAAATTGCTTTAAACTACAATTGTAACGTAACGTTGGTGCATAGATCAAATAAATATCTCGAAATATCTTCGCGATACCGACATGTCAAGACAATGTGAATCTAACTTAAAACGATCCTGGGATGTCTGTCTTCTTTTGTTTGCGTCATATCGATAAAACGCTTCCGGAACAACACAACAACAATAACAACATTTAGAAGAATTATATGTCCAAAAACATCCGCATGAAACCAATTTTGTTTAAGAACCAAGTCATAATCCAATCCTCGAATTAGATGCTAAAGATAGGGATTTCGAAAAAAGTACACAGTGATCTGGATATAAAAATCTCTATTTCCTTCTTATCTGAAGGGACTCATTGGGATTGTAAAAATACCAGCAAAAGACTTTCTTCGTTAAGTTTTCAAAAATCGTTGCATGATAAAAAGCTCATGTGCCGCATATTTTAAAAGTTTATACCACATTCATAGCTTAGGCTTAATTACTTAGATAAGGCTTACTTAGGACAAAACTTAAAAGCATTTACTTTAAATCCCAAAAGTCCTCAAACCCTGCGATATTTTCTTTGTAGAAAAAACAGACCATCAGTTGCCAATGTAAACAACTTCAAGAAAGAGTTTTCAAAACTAATCAAATTGATCTTATATCATATTTACATAACAATCTAAAGGAAACAAATTTGTAATAAAGATAATAAATACTGTCAGAATAGTGAAAGATGCTTTGAGTATAAATGACATCATATTAAATGGGAGAGTCAGTTCATCATGCTGGAGAAAAACTCCATAAGACGTTATGGCACTGTTTAAAAGTTTAACAAGAGGGTTTATCATGGCGTCTAGACAAATAATACTTCAAAATTTATCAAACACATTTAACATTGTAGATTCTTAAGGGTCGTCTCAACGAGACAATTCGAAAAATACCAACTGTATATTGTTTAAAAAAGCATTATAGAAAAAGATTTATGCCTATTTATGCCTATTGTCAGGTCTGACGTTTTTTGCATGTAATGCGTTTGTATTTGATGGTGGGTTTATTTTATTTTTTTTCGAAACATTGGTTTGAGACTTTTACCAATTGCGTTTGATATGTAGGGGATTCGTCTGTTTGAAAAGACTTCACTAAACAAGACATGAAATTCAAGTTATCGTTTCCGCAAAACATCTGTCCTTTCTAAATCACAGTCTAAAAACAAAATAATATAATTACAGAACGAAATCGAGTCGAATACATCCCCCTAAATTTGCCTTCCAATAAAAAATCCCGAATTTTAGTACAATTCAATAAACACGACGATGAAAATGGGTTTAGCATGGGATAAGAATTTAAAAGGCCGTTTCGTACGAAAACTCGCTCCCTCTGAATTTTGAGACAACGGTAAGACTGTCGGATCCCTATTTAGCAAATTAACTTCATCAGTTAACTATATAACACGCTTACTTATTCATTCATGTGGAAATTTGTAACTAGTACAGATTAAACGAAAGGGAGCGGGCAAAATAGAGCTTAAAAAGCCATTTTGATTAAGAAATCGTAGAGAAACCATTGTGGCAAATGTAGGAAATATTTAAAGAGAACAGTTTGTAATTTGCCACAGTCGTTTTAGATGTTACCTACAGTATATGCGTCGAAATGATGTGTTGTAAGGTAAGTGGTTAACGATGATTCGAGTAATTTGAATAATGAAAAGTGTGTGGTTGCTGCATTCGGAACACCTCGGCCATTTCTTAAAATAACCTCGGAGGTAATGGGGAGCCATTTTTGAAAGTAGGTCAGCAACGAAGGGCCAATCGTATCAACTCGGCAATCCCCGTCACAAGCCGGGGATTGCCGGAAAGAGCTGATTGACAAAATATGAAACAAAGATGTGTTCATATGATCATCTTTAATGAAAAGGGTAAAAATACCATTCATTTGTGATATATAACCAATTTGCGTGTATCTAAATACATATTTAGTGCCTGTGTGCATTTTGCGTTATCCGCCGGAAATAAGGCGAATTACCCCAGGATTTCTGGTGTATTCATGTACTGCCTACGAGGTATATCTACCGACTTGTTACGGGGATTGCCGAGTAGATACGATTGTGGTTGCTGTTGTTATTGTTGTTGTTGTCAAAATCTTGTTCCAATGTCATCTTGCCGGTCCTTTACCAATTATGCATGTTGATTCGAGAGCTTCCCTTGCGCAGATATTTAAATATATCAGTGTTTTTTCAACCTGGGATGTTATTTATTGGTGACGGACGGAGGGAATCAAGTCAGATAATCTCTCTGATAGTCGCAAATCATAACCAAACCGCCCAAATACAAAAAAATCCATTCTTTTTATCCCTCATATGGGAATTTTTGACTGGTCCAAATGGAAATCCAAATAGAAACAAAGAACAAAGATAGTATTTAATAAAGGTATCGGGGAGAATTCATTGTGATAAAATTATTAATTGCTCATTACGAGGATTTTTAAAAAAAGTCGTCTCTGTTGCCTTCTATAAATGTTCAGAATAAGGTATTTAGGAAGAAGTGGTAAACGTCTACTAGTATATAGAGAGGAGCTTCGTTCATTTATTCATTTGTTTATTATTAAATATATATTGACGGTAACTGTTGTTACTGGTTCTTGTGATGTCTTTCTAACTAAGTTTTCGATACAACGCCTAAAATTATTTTCATTCAGACGCAACTTTTGACTTCATGCATCTAAATTCAAACAAACGTCAAACCCTTAAGTCTATCGCTTGATCAGCATAAAGTGAGCTAGTTTACTATATCTCAATGCATGCTAGCTTCAGTGGTGTCACTGGTAAGATGTGAACCTCTTTCGTTTATCACTCTAACATATAGAACACAATCTTTGTTTTTCACCGTGGTAAAATTGAACGTTGTTTCAATGGGGAAGGCAAGACTTTCTCAAAATGGTCGAGAAGACCTCGATCTGTCTTAGGGCACCTTATTGCCTCACTTCTGTCGATAATTGTGTTACAGAGTTTGTAAAATATACAAGGCCATGTCAGGTTGGTTGCTATAACCCATAACCGAACACAACGACATTTGGCCAGTTTGTTGCAGACGACTCTGGAAAAACATTGTGGGAAAATAGCTTTAACGAGCAATTTCTCCTTTTCTCACAATGTTTTCCACCCTATCAGAAAATTGTTGTTCAATTTCATTACATTTTGAAATCTCTGAAAATTCTTTCAATTTGGGACAATCGAAAATTTGGCGTTTGGTAAAAGGGTTATGCAATGCCCGTTATTACCCCATAATTACACAGTAAAGGAGAAATAACTTATTACAGCAAACGCATGTCTGAACTTCGCCTATCATATGGACGCTTCAAGTGGAATGTTACTTTCTCTGAAATGACGTCATACAAAGAATTATATGTTATAATTGTGCAATAGGTACTGGCTGTGAAAACTTGTCTTAAATCGTATAAACTACACAGGCCGATCTGATGCCGCATAATCAGTTTCATTAGAGCCGATAGAAACTTCAATATTAAAGTGATAGAATTGTAAATTTTACAAAGGAAACACATTCTGGCTATCATTAACATAAAACCTCATATTCAAAAGATATATATCTACTCTTTCAATATACAAAACTAAGGAGTACATTTTCAAGGAAGTTTGTTCAAGATCCGTCAATATTTGAACCAATTGGTTAGATATAGTGTCTTGCCTATTGAAGTCGCCTCAATCTAGACAGAATCGCCGGGTAATATTTGACCTATGTTAATTGTAAGTCGCAGAAACTGTCAGAATGATGGACTATTACTTCTACAGTTATAAACCACGGGAAGTCGGAATATTTCTGATAAAGGTGCCGTCAAATTCACGTTTAATGTTCAAGGAATTATCCCTAATGTACTTGGAGAAACTGTTGGTGATATCCGTCCATATGTAATTATAAAAATCACTCACAACGATGTACACAATAAGCATTGTCAGGGAAAAGTTATCATTTTATAAGATCTGAAAGATTTTAAATTGAAAGTTTCGTCCGTATCTTTGTTCGGATGTATGTATTGTAAGAATATGTTATAACCGTTTGTTGATTTGAAAAAATCATAAATACTGTTTGTGCTCGTTTAGTCTGAAATCCTTTTAAAACTTGGTTGAAAACGGAAAAATGGCCTGTCGATTTTGTTTTATCAACCTAGTGTAAAAAAATATTGTTTATATAGAGTGGTTCTTTTAAAAAGTCGAGGTATTTTGTTTTATCGAAAGATTTAATTATCGATTTCTTCTGAAATTGTCTCCCCCTTTTCAAATAAGTCATGAATATGTCATATCTAATGCAACATGTATTAAGATTATTAAGACAAAGCTCGTATGAATATTTCGCATTGTCCTATAATATTTCAAGTTACTTTCAGAAAAGAAATATTTGTTGTTTTTATGTTATAAATCGTGTCGCAGCCTTCATTCTATTTTCAGATGTTTTCTTTGGTTAAGGCTTAACATTACCTTAATTCCATACACTGTACTTTCTAAACAGCTTTTTATCCTAAGACATTCAGACATAATACCGCAAATGGATGATTTCCACATCATGTAAAATAGTTTGCACCGATGCATCTGTCATTCGAAAACCCATTTCAATGAGTGTCGTTGTATTTAATCAAAAGAAGGACATTGTTAACTATAACGTTTTACACACCATAGAATACAAATGAAAAATAGGTTAAAATAACATTTAGCTGCAATGTCTCAAAAACAGCCCTTTATCCATCCCCTCATGTTGTGGTACCACATTGGTAACAATAGATGACGCATAAAAGATACGAAATAATATATTGCTTTATACATTTAAAGATTTGATTGAAATCATCGTGAGTTATGAGAAATCTGTATCGACGAGCACTTTCTCCTTTTGTCACAGAGTGTTCATAATACTTCTACTTGAGATGTGAGAAAGTGATTGACTTGGAGAAAGGGTTTACAATACTAAGTTCCACAGTGGCATTGTAAAAATGACGCAAACTTTCGATTATTTATCACCATGCAAATAACAGAATTAGACGAGCGTCTCTACATTCTGGGTTTGATTTCTAACCATAATTCATGGCAAATAAAAAATTCGTTCACAAACATTTGCATATTTATGAAACCAAATTTGAATGGTTTGAACTAAACTAATTTACTTTAAACGTATTGAAGTTTTCAGTTTTATGCGTAGAATATTCCAAAAACAATATCGCACTTTCTGTTAATTCCATTTGTCAAAATCGGGAGTTCTTCGTACAGAAAACTTCTAAATAAGCGCACAGACTGTTTTTAAACTGGAGTGTGGTTCCTATACCTTTAATTCAAATGGGTTTTCTTCGCAAACACTTAAAACGAAAATAAGTAAATCCAGATATATGAAATGTTTCAGTTTCTTATACAAAAGATCTCGGTGCTAACTTCAATAGTTGAAATTAATTTAGATCCTGAATTTGTATCGAACCGAGCAAAGATACCTCTCAAAGACACACTCAAATTCGATCAGTGAATAACACTGATCGGTTGTACGAACTGTTTGTATATCTGCATCATCTCCATAAACAATGCGTTAAAATTCCAAAATCAAATTTGCTAAAATTTGCTAAAGTTTGCTAAAACGTTAACTAACCTTACAAAAGTAGCCATCGCATTCAGTAAAATCAGAAAGTATAGAGGGAGATCATAAAAAGATATCGGTAGTTAGTGGAACAGTAAGTGGAACAGTTCAGTCCTTACATTTATCATGATAGGATTCAAAATAAGCACCATACAATACCCCGAAAATTCCCTACGTAGCTTGTATCAAACCAAACGCTTAAACCATATCAATGTTTCCTTTCGATTTGACTGCAAAGCCAATACGTCCATTACATTGGGACTATAATGTATGTGATAAGGAATCAAACATTCAGTCGATATAAAATTTATGATGGATCCAATATTTATGATGACAAGTACCAAGTATGAACAGAATTCGATTTCATCACAAACTTTGTCAGAAACTGCTAAAAAAAGAAACAATTTGTTAATTCAAAGCAGTCTTCTATTTGGCGTAATTGTTTCTTAATCTCCAACGTAGATGCGTTTAGATAAGAAGATATAAATTGAGTGTTAAACACTGGTTCCCGAAACAATAGGGTTAATGCTGTTCCTTTTCTTGGAATTGGTAAACTATATATCAACATAAACCAAACGTTCTGGTTGCATTTAACGACAAAATCGGATATTCTTTAATATAAGGAAGCACTTACTTTCATAGTTTACTCTTTTTATCAAAGACAGCAGTGTGTAACATGAAATAAATTGTTAAAGTGTAACTAAATGGTTAAAACGACGCGATGCTTAATTCCTGCTTCTGTAAGAATATGACTGCAAAAGTCAAACGCAAGATTCAATGTTATTTCACGTTACAAAAGTAAGGAATGTACCGCATCGTAAACATAGAATCCATATATTGTTAAACTAATCTAAAATGTTTCGCCAAGATCTAAACCCAATATAGTACTCAAATCATGATGCGATTATTATGTTTATGAACAAATCCAAAACTATAAAAAATAGAAGATAGTATAAACTATAAAACATTAGAGAAAGTTTACAATATAAAATATGACATACCTTTATAACAGTTTTATGTGTTCCCAGTATCGGCTCACTTAAATGTCTCAAAGTTTCTAGTTGTTGTCCGTTTGTTTCCGACCTATGAAGCAGTGTCGAGTCCCCTTGAAAAGTCTTTTCTGTCCGCCACTTAAACTCGCTGAGCCCTTTAAGTATTTGCCTGTCACGTGACCAAGTCGGGGCATTATCAGATAATTTCAGCATTTGCCAGCAGCGTCAGAATTGGACGTCCGCCCACGGCATTAGATATGTACATATTCATAGACCTGTGCGCATGCGCGGCGCAGAGGGATACACTCGCACGTAGTACAACGTCAGCGGGTAATTCGGTCCCTCTGGGAGTGGACGCGGTGGTGGACAAAATTCGGAAATAATAAGAAAATTGCAACATAAGCAACAGTCGGATTGTTGTTATGGCCAAACGACGTCCCTGCACGGGAGAATGCGGTCCGAAGGGAGATTTTCTCACGGAATGTAGTTATTGAGAAGTTTGGAAATTTCCGTGCCGTTAACTTCTCGACGGTCAGAAAAAGGTGTAATCCATTTCTGGTGCATAACCCTTTGTTTATCTGATTTATTTTGCATCCACTGTGAGACAAGTTCTATCAACATAGATTCATCACTCTCAATTCTGATCTCTGGATAAATAACCAGTAGTCGCACCGAATGTTGGGTGAATGAAAGGTCACAGAAAGGTACCTACCTCCTTTTACACATAATCCGAACCCACGACCCTTGTGTCCTGAGTACGACATACTACACCTGGACCACTGTCCTCTACATCTCTTTTTTCCATTACTCTCAAAGAATAAACATAAATACATCTTTATTGAAATAAATTTCGTACCATTTAAACAAAAGGAGGTACCCTTCAGGGAGAATTTCCGCTTTTGTCGCGTTTTTTTAATGCAGTTAAGGAACACGATGATCCACAATTGTTGTTAACAGACAGATCAGGGCTAAATACATCGACATGCTTTTAAAACTGACCGGTTGTTTGTTTGAAGTTCAAATTAGCTTTTTATCGCATTATTACCATTGTTAAAATAAATGGAAAGCAATTTCAGCAGAGGGACATGTAGCTAAGAAAACCCAACGTGTAATGAGATAACGGTTGTTACATTAGAGCCCAAATATAAAATTGCTACCTGACACAATGGAAAAATTCAGACAACTATCAGAGAGCATGATAGTTTCATTTATAGGGAACAAAAACATGCCTCTTAATGGATCTTTTGTTTATAATATTGTACAGAATCATGATTGTCTGTCTATTTCAACGAGCTACGATTAATACTTGATCGAAAAATTTCTTCAAACTTTTCCCTGTTGCATTTTCCAATTTAAAGGTCATATTTCTCGATAAACAAAATTTTCTTTATTTATGGTTTTTGAATAAGGTTATGGTTTCGTTATGACGTAGGTAATGAATTTTTTCTCGTACAGAAGCGAAAAATGTTGTTTTTGACTACTTTAATTCACCTTTATCGATTTTTGTGATTGACTTATCTCCCTTGTTGTGACGTCATTTGTGCTTCAAAGTCATATGAACTATCAGTAAGAAGAATCTAGTTCTCAGTAACGAGGGTGTTTTTGCACAAATTTCGGACATTTTAAGCGTTGAATTGTGTTTTGGGAAACGTACATTGGATATTGAATATGGTATTTTGACAGGTCTTCTGGTGTTATTCTGCTTTTGGTAGCAGGGATGCGAGTTTCTCCCGTTTTCCGACGGACATAAAAGCTGCAAAAAGTTTCGATAAGTAAACTGGACCATGTTTACTTTACAAATAAGCAAAAGATATATTCCCCAAACAAGAACAGTAGGCTGTGTTACTTTCACTTCGAAGACGGCAAGTTTACGCATTGTTAGGCGTTTTCAGAGAATTGATTTTATTGATCTTTAAATGATCGGACTCAATTCAAAGTAATTTATACAGGTGAAGACGCTTCAAATTCATTCTACTTATTGAGTAACCGTTATATTTCCCTGAATTGATGTTCGTGATTAAAACAATTCCTGACTGTAAGTTTGGGGTGTTAGAGCCTCGTGTAGTCTTGCTAGATCTTTATATAGAATTTGCACTGTGTAAATGTAGATAAATTCAAGAAAAGGATAAATCACGTTGATTACACCTTTTTTGAAAGTTAATTTCCTTGAATGACTCTCTTACTCGCCAAGCTAGTTTTGTTTGGAACAGTTTAACTATGCTACATACTTAGTCAGGAATACTTAATTAGGCTGCTTTACGATTAATTTACGTAAGAATTCAAAGGGTTGCAAGAATATGTTAATTTCATCCAACATCATAAGTTATTGTTTTGTCATGTCTTTGGGTTTTAAACGCTTAAATGCATCTTCTTCTTATTTGCAAAACTTGTTTTATGTTTTAACATAATCGTAGAAACGTTGCCATTGTACATAAATGAGACAAATTAAAAAATGTACGTTGATTGCTATGATAACAAACCGATTTAAACAAGCAAGATTCTTTTATCTGCCGATGTCTTTGAATGAAAATTCAAAATAATGAATATTTGATATCCGCAAACTGTCTCTGGACTCATCAACGCAAATGATAATGGGTTCGATCTAAACTTAAGCGTCTGCTCTTTGGAATTATTTAAATCACACACCTCATTTTTTTGCCATTGGTGATATTGGTTTAAATGACGTATGTCACACTAAAATTCAGGTGTTCAAACATGATTATTACAAATTTATATTGATAATTTAGTAATAAGATCACTAAATATATAATTTACACATTTTAACATAATCTCTTTGTTTACAATTTAATTGATTATTGTCAGTTTACCTCACATACAAAGGGTCAATCAACAAACATCGGACATTACAAGGATTAAGGGTCGTGCTGCAAATTAACACCAATCTGCCACATTTGCACAGTATGTTTCAAGTCTCAAGCCCTTTATTGTTTAGGCGAAAGATAGCCTCTGGCGTTAATCTCTTAAATATCTCTGTTGTTAATTAACAGGTCTGACACGTTCTGCTATTCCAGACATGAAATAACAAGCGGCAAATCTCACACTTTCAATGCGCGGCGATTAAATTTATCTAAAAAATCCATTGTTAAGATATAACCAATTAAGACCAAACTCTCACAGGATGTTTGGATTGATAAGGTGTCAGTACATATTTATCTCTCAATGTGACTTACGTCGGATACTTTGTCGTTATGATATTCAAAGAAGTGAACATGTTGTCTTTTCTATTAGAATAGTTTGACACTTCAATAAGTATATGATAATCAGTATTCACCAAAACGGTATTAACTCTATGTTTTCAACAAAAAAACGTTTTAACATCAAAATCAAGTTTTGTCAAATTGATATTTAAATTACAAAATCATAAAAAATAAATTCAAATATGTTTATTTAAGGTTGTTAGTAAAATAAACTATGACGACTTTTTTGTTTTAGCTGTTAATTATTAAACCTTTCCGAAAAGTAAATGCTCAATATGTCAAGACTACTTACACGAGAGAAAACGAACATAAGTGTTAAGTGAATATGAAGAACAATTCTTAAGTCAAAACAGTTGATCTAGAAAGACGACATCGGAATCAATTTCGAAATCATAGACCTCTTACTGGGGATGGAGTTACTGGAAAGTTGCCGGATGATTTTAACAAATACTCTTGAATGTGCCAGTGTTTAGTTTTGAAATTTGGATGTGTGGTGAAAATGTGAGTTAAAGGATAACCTTCGTATCACAAGTAAGTTGATGTGTGGTGAAAATGTGAATTAAAGGATAACCTTCGTATCACAAGTAAGTTGGGTTATAATACGGTTTGTTTGTTCGCAATTTATGATCTTCTCCCGTTTCATTTCATGTATTGATAAGACAATGGAGGGTGAATTTGACAGTCAATAGTTATACGATGTACGGTTTTAAGACAATTCGTTTATTCAGATATATGTCTTTGTTTACTACTCAATTAAAACCTTTATGCTAATACACGATCATTGACGAAAAAGTACTCGTGTTTTTTTTTCAACAAATATTAATAAAAATAGCTGTTTTCACAAATATCGTCAAAATTTCAAGCCGATTCTTACATATGAAAACATTTACAAATCCTTGCAAATTTACGCGTTATGTCACTTACTCTTTTTTTTTCAGAAGAATATTCTTATAATATGAAACATATGAAATAAAGAAAATGCACTGTCAATCCAAACATTGACTAAAGGATTGCTATTTCGAGGAAAATCGTCCCACTTTCAAGCCGTTCCTTTCATATAACCGCATTGACATATCCTTGTAAATTCACGCGTTAAGTCACTAATTCATTTTTTTCAAATGGCTATTCTTATAATATGAAAAATATCCAGTATAGAAAATTCACTGTCAATCCAAACAATGACTTGAGAATCATTTATTTCAAGGAAAATCGTCCAAAGTTCAAGTCGTTCCTTTCATATGAACAGGTTTACGCAATGACAAATCCATGCAAATTCACGGGTTAAGTTATTCATTTATCTTTTTTCAAATTGATATTCTTATAAAATGAATCATATTTAATAAAGAAAATGCGCTGTCAATCCAGACAATGACTTTAGGATCGTTTATTTGAAGAAAAATACCAATTCTAACCAGCGATCGCTCTTCACGCCCTTTACATGGCGCATTCAGTGGATCACGAGTGACGTCACAGCAAAGGGAAGTAAGTCATACGAACTTTTATTAATCGGTGCGCTATGACGGTGATTTATGACGTAATGCGTTATGCTAAAATGTTGCAAATAATTTCAATGTGATTTTTTTACTTCATATTTTAATATTATGAAATAAACCCAACCTGTACATATGACCTTTAAAGGTGCTAGTTTATCGGAGATAGAATAAAAAAGTCAATCTTAAATGCTGTTGAGCAAATACAGTTTTAGAACTGCTGTCTGATGTACAATTGAACATAGTTTTTGAAAACATTTTTGAATCAGGAAGCGTAAATCTATCTATGTATGTACAGTTTATATGCGATACATCTCAAAAGCGATGCCGAACTTTTGGACTCAAATATATGTTGATTCACTGTATACACAACATAAAAAAATTAGAAATGATATAGTTTTGCTTGGAATGTATTTTTTAGTGCGTAGTATATAACATTGCAGCTATTGTGCAGTTTTAAAGAAATCAGTTTTTGCTTTCAAATTTCCTCACATCTGTGAACAAGCAATTCTTAGCAAGCTGTAAACTAACATAATGAAAAATAGCATGCTTATCGTGATGGGTGTTTGTTAAAAAATGCTGCGATAGGACGGCGCTTTATCATGTCATGGTACAACTGTTCGGTTTAACCCTTAGAGTGCTTTTCTTAAAATATATTTTTGTGTCGTTTGCTTTCCAAAACCTTAAATACCTGCTTAATTTTGATAAGGAAAGATACTCAGAGTAACAAACAGGTTAGATCAGAGGCAAGCCGCCAATTGAATTGGCGGCTTGCCTAGATCTAACCTGTTAGCATAAGCATGAAATCAGTTTCATCACTATACAGGTTAATATCAACGCATTATTAAACTATAATGGGTTTACTATTTAAGCGACCAGTGGGGCTATTTACGCTCTTGCTATTTCCCAATTGGTCTTTCCAACTATGATTGCCAAGTGACTGGGCGTTTTCCCATATGAACACATTTTGTGCAGTAAAAACTTTCAGACTAATCGTGGCCAATCTGGAGTATCTGCACCCATGTATACCATGATATAGATAAACCCGGATTAACGAATCCTTTTGAATAATATCCCGTTGAAGTCCTTCGTGGATTGATACGATAGTTCGATATGATACCTTTCTTGGATGTCTGTCTGTCGGCGCATTTCCACCTTTTTGCCGAATCCAGTCCAGTCCAGACAATAATTCTCTATTTGATCTGTTAATACTGATAGACTCATAAAACGGAAGGTCATTGAACGCCGGTTTGCCGAAAGAAGAAATTACTTCTGAAAGTTCTCACACTACACACTGTTCGATAGAGTGAGAAGATATTATTTTCATTGACAAATCAAGATATGATGAAGGATGACCCAGTGCCAAGTCTGACTGCAAGTTGGCGATCAACTTTGATCGTAAAAGTACAAACTGTTTTGACTATTGTGCTATTTGACCATTTTCTAATAAGATACAGACAATACTGTTTTAACTCTTAGAATTTGTCAAAATAGATTTTCGTGTTGCTTGCTTTCCTAAGACTAAAAAATCCGCTTAATTGTTATGAGGAAAGATACTCAGAGTAACAAACAGGTTAGTTCCGGTAAAAAGGAAATAGTTGTGTCGGACCACGTATCACGATTCCTTTGTTTCTACAAAACGGACGAAAAGGGCGTTTTTCCCTTTACCAAATAATAACGAAATTTGACCATTTTTTGCAGGCAACTCTGGAAAACATTGTGGGAAAAGGAGAAATTGCTCGTAAAGAGCAACTTCTCCTTTAACAACAATGCTTTTTGCTCTACCAGAAGATTGTTTGGCGCTTGGTAAAGGGTTATATCAGGGTATCCGCAATCTATAACAGAGTATCGTCTGTTGTACTCCAATATTTAGTATATGTTGTGGGGGTTAGAATGACATTTGCTGGTGAGTATGGTGTTTTCGATATAGACTTCCGACAGCAGAGAAGGACAAAGTAGGTTTACCCTTCAGGCGCAGCATAACAGAAAAAAGAACAAGGCGGCGAGTTTGATAACAGTTCATGTATAGTATTGCAGAAACAAGGGCATTTAACAAATATATATTCGGTTTTACCCTTAAAATGCTGGAAAATTTCCGAAAACTATTTTTTTGTGTCGTCTGCTTTCCAAAACCTTGAATATCTGCTTAATTGTGATGAGTAAAAATACTCAGAGTAGCAAACAGAGTAGTAAACAGGTTGCTTGGAGGCTGGCCTCGATCCAGCCTGTAAACATAAGCATAAATTCGGCCCCAGCACGTTAACGTTTGTATAAAAGCAATTGTTGTGCAATATGAACTAGAAATAAAGAACTTTGTCTGTTTGTCCAAATTTATTTTCATATTTGTCACAACGATTTCTTCTGTCATCTTACGCATACGGATTAATAGAATATAATGGCAGAACTTTATGGAATCGGGTCCTCATTTATTATCTGTGTTGTATGGTAAAATTGAGATGTATTCAGACTGTTTGTTTCATTCATGATTTATTTCAACTTATCATTTGATGCATCTTTCACAGACAACAATGGTTTATGTTTATCGTATATAGGATTCATTGAGAAATTGAAAAGCATGGTTTACTTATTGCTTTTTTGAAGTATATCTTTTTTACATCTGTATAAGAAAAAATGCTTATTCCTCGGATTTTAGCAGTTTGAACAAGACAGTACAATTATTTCACATCCTATTCTAACAATCATGGGTACGTATCATGAGAGGAATATAAGCGAGGCGTCTAAGACAAACAGTACGTTGGTACTGACCTTGATTGGGAACTGGTTTATATTGCATCCGCCCACAATATGGCGGTCAGTACAACCGACATCTGCGCTATTGTTCTGTTTAAAGGTTCGTGAAATGAGACCAATGCTATATCAAACTATATCATTTGGTAAACCATCGGTCAGGTTCAAATAGTTATCACTTAGTAACCCACCAGTACAACAAAACGTGAAAGCCACCGAGAAATGACCCAGATTAGCCAGTTTTATCATTCAGATTGCCTTATTATTCACCTCTGACCTGGTCAAATGATACACAAATGTTTGAACCGACCAATCAGGATTCATTATTTTGAATATGAAAACAAACAGATTTTTGATAAACATGATTGAATTGGAGACAACTATATTTCAAACAAAAACTAGCTTATTTCCAATGAGTTTAATCAAATAGGGTCTCACAGCATTCATAAATTAATGTTAATTAACATAATAAAAGAACTCCATGTATATATTATTTTCTTTTTCGTAATTTATTTGTACTCGTATCCTTGCATGTGCCTTAAAAAGTTTGTTCAGAGAGGTGAGGAAATTTGGAAGTTAAAATTGTATTCCTTTAAAACTGCACAACAGATGTAATGTTATAGGATGCGCTCTAAAGGATTATCATTGGAAACAGTATTAGATCGTTTAAAATGCTTTAAGGTGTGTATCCAGTGTCCTCGACATTCGCGGAAATCGCCGAGAGACGTCCGTAAACTCTTCAGACGATGTCGGAATTGGCGATGTTTACCGACTTTTATTAGGGATTATGTACCTTAAGTCATTTTGCCAAATAATTGTTATTTACAGCTGCTAAACTGACATGAATGTCGATCTGTTCTGTCTGTCATTCTTTTTCAAGAGTTAAACGCTTACTTCAAAAATACTTATTGATTCAAGCAAATGTAACTGACGAACTGAACCAATAAAGCATTGGCTAAAGTAGCACAAGTTAATTTAGATATATTGTGATGTATTTAAAAACTTGTTTAGTTGTAGCATATAAATGACCCATCCAAAAGTTAGTAAATAATACGAGTATTTAAGACGACAATGACCAAAGTTACACCAACCTTGGGCTGGGATAAATTGAGATTTATTCTTTACGCCTTGCATGAGCTAAGACCATATGCTTCATAGGTAACACAATACTAGCCCAAACCCATTGCCGACTAAATCAATTTGTATCGAATTGCGTTTATCAGCACATAAATGCATTAGAAATGTCACATGGGTTCTGTTCGACGCATTTAGTTAACTATGAATAATATCGTTTTGACAAAACGAACATCTCGCGTAGATTGAAATGGAATACAAGAAATATGTTATTTTCTTTAAAAATAGCAATGATGAAGCAAATATGTAATGTCACACCAAAAGATATCAAATATGAAGAAAATGCAACCATTGAATTTGGCATCAACGACGAACCGATATTATTACAGGGCACTTTATCGTTTAGTCCAAAGTTCCGATAGAGTCAATACCAACCTGATTTCCGACATTCTTTCATCCTTTGTAAGCCAGTCAATGTCTCAATGGCGTGAGCAACTTTTATGTAAATAAGAAGGCATTGAAGTGTCTTACTCCACTATACTGGTTGTTCAGCCTAACTGGACATGGCTTAAAGGTTGTAATTTTGTTTGATGGTTTACAAAAACCATAGTGCGGGTTTTCACACCCCGCTGCACGACAGTTTGGTTCTATCACTGGTCATATCTTCTTGTACGTGTAGAAGTCGGACTCTCTATACAATTCTTCGATCTGTCTTCGCGTCAGTAATGTGTCATATGCAGAAATGTCGAGGATTTCAAAGATTTATAAACAAACACTGCTGGAAACAGAAAAAATAGACATGTCTGTACTTTCGATATAACAATGCCTCAGAATCAAGTGTACAAATCAGTCTACACAACCAACCTT
This sequence comes from Cerastoderma edule, assembly GCA_947846245.1. Lineage (NCBI taxonomy): Eukaryota > Metazoa > Mollusca > Bivalvia > Cardiida > Cardiidae > Cerastoderma > Cerastoderma edule. Next base: position 8,788,374 of record OX401416.1, on the reverse strand, counting down.
GACGAGAAATACGTATTCGTCTTTCTTCAAGTCTTCATGCCACCATCATTCAAACCTGCTTCGTTTCAAATCAGCCTCTTAGTTAAACAGAAACGATATACAGTCAACGTTATTTGAGTGACCATAGTAAATAAAGACAGAAACGTGGTGTACGAGACATCTAACGCCTAAATACAGACGATATTCATTTAGGAAACTACAGTAGGAACTGTCTGAGTCTCTTAAATCCTGTATTAACCCTTATAGTGCTGGAAACGACTTCATGCATAAGCAAACAGGCCAGATCTAGGCCAGCCGCCATGTAGATTGGCGGCTGGCCTTCGATCTTAGCCTGTTTGCTAATCTGACTTTCTTTGAGCAGATATCTAAGGTTTTCGAAATCAGACAACAAAATAAAAATTAGCGTACATTCTAAGGATTGAAATAGCCTTAATCTTAATGGGGGGTTTTCATATGCTGTTTAAACATAGTCAGTTTAAACAACACTGACTGAATTGATAACCATGCACTCATTTTAGCGTTCCAAGGGAGAATACCCGTACTACTAGTATGTACACACTATTTGTTCTTCATCAAACCGAGCGCATATATCTGGATACTTTTACAAAGGGGAAATGTATTTTTAAATGAAAAGCAGATTGTTAAAGGAATATTTGTGATTGAATTAGCGATACATGTTTTACAAAAAGGCTGGTTAGGTACAGGCTAGCAATTTGACAATATGTATATGTACATGTACTCAGTTACTATGTAAGTTACCATATCACAGGAATCGTTATGGCTCCCAGCCCACGTAAAGTCCAGAACGCTCACTCTGATTGGGAAATATCTTTTAGAGCAGACGTAAAGATCATATTTTACTTGGCACTTGGTGGCTAAATTATGTAGATTTGGAAAAAGAAAACCACAGATTGCAATCGGATATTTCTATGGAACAGAACATATTTGTCAATTGCTAAAGATCAAGGAAATTAACTTAATTGTTGGTTTGACTTTCGACTTGAGACTTACACCAAACGATGACTTTTAATCTTCCAACAACAAAGAAAAGCTTAGATTATAATTGACATGGAGGTACTAGCAGTCTAAAGGTTGTAACAGGAAACTTTCAATTGTTCCAACAACACCTTCTAATGTCGTCTAAAGCAAGAGTGGATAATCATTTATTGACTCTTATTAGCTAGTCTAATTCAAAGCTGGTATTCCTTTTATTTAATGAAATAAATCTAGTCCAATACATATCGTTTTTTGTAGTGTGTATTATACAAATGACGCTGTATGCGTATCTGAATGAAATAATTGCTGTATGACAATTCAACAAACAGATTGAGAGAAAGTGTGAATCAAGAGTTGACCAATTGCCTCGACCAAGCTTTGCCTGTCAAGTACTTTATTGAAATAAAAGCATCTACATAAATGGTTTGATAGAAAATTATTTACAGTATTATATTATATTATCATTATTTATCGATTAAAAGCAAATGTGTGTGAATGTTACAACAGTGTTAAATGTGTGGATTGTTTACAACAAATACAACATCTAATGTGTCGCCTCCCTGTATCAAATGTTAAATACATTAATACAACAAACGGAAATATACCGAAAGATGCCATTTTTTATATAAATATCATGTGTATCAATAATATCAAATGTCCAAGACAAAAAGAATGGATAACAATCATTTGCATACTAGGTATCTCCGAAGAATGCTGAAGTATCAATTTACTAAATACAAATGCGTCCTTATAATATCACGGACAATGGCATCCTACAAAGCGCGTCACGTGTCTTAAATTAACACTGTTGATTTATTATATGAAGTGAATTTCTCACAAATTGAAATTTTGAATTAAGATTTGAATTTCTTTCCTCAATAAAACGCCTTATGAATATGTAAACTGACAGATCATTTGTGATCGTTTCTCAACTCTGCAAACAAACGGTTGTGAAACATTTAGCTCATGTTTTCTTGTAGATAGAGTAACCTTTTTAACCCATTACTAAGCCATGACAACATTTGACAAGATTGATGCAGACGACCCTTGAAAACATTTTTGGAAAAGGAGAATTGCTCTTAACGAGAAATTCGTCCTTTGCCCACGATGTTTTCATGAAGATTGTTTTTCAATTTCGTAACATTTTGAAATGTCCTCTGCAAAGTCCGTTTCAATTTGGGACAGTAATAAATTGGGCGTTTGGTAAAGAGTTAAACGGTTTCTTTATAAACAACAATTGATTATTTTCTTCGTTTGAAATCGTCATGATGGGTTTAAGCGTGTGGAACTTAATATCTAATAACAATAAATACTGAATTTAACGAAGAAAACTATTTGACAATTTAAACTGACAATCTTCCATAAGATCCTCAACAATGAACAAGCGAACAAGAAAACAAAAAGACCAAGGACAATTAAGGTATTTTGGCCCATATGACGTCTCACAGCGAGGTATCATTTTGTCACAATGGTTTCTATCCAATATTATAAGACGACATATTCTGAATAATGCTAGTTCTGTCATCGAATGTTGCTTTAGATTTGTACAATCATAAGACATGATGGTGACCATTGTTAATCTGACCGTATTTCCTATGCCCGTTTAACCCTTAGAACGCTGGGTAGTTTGCTTAAAATAGATTGACGTGTCGTCTGTTTTTCAAGACCTTAGATATCTGCTCGATTTTCATTAGGAAATATACTCAGAGTAGCAAACTGGTTAGATAATAGGTGAGCCGCCAATTTACTTTGCGACTGGTCTGGATCCAACCTTTTTGCATAAGCATGAAGTCGGTTCCAGTACGTTATACTGTCAGTACATTATAAAGCCGCTGTTTTGCCTGCCTCGTCTCGGATTATACAGTATACGATGACTGACTGAAGACATGTCGATTTCAATTGTCCGCGTGCTTCAGCACTGGCTCTCTGGGGTTACTGCGCTTTCCGAGACTGATACCGGAAATTCCTCGGATAACATGTCCCTTTTCCGAGAAATGTAAAGCTTTTAAACAATCTGGGGAAATTGAGATTTTACTCAAACTAGGATTTTGATTATTGTTTTAAGTGAGTTATTCTTACAATGTAAAGGTTTTGTAAATTGAATGAATCATATTTCAAATGGATAGATTCAATAATTTGTCTTGGAAAGACCGAAAATAGAATTGCTTGTAAAACAGTTAATAGTTTCTGAAAGAGGTCCATTTATTTTCTTTGTATGTGGGTGTTGTCTAACTGTACGATATGCCAATGATAGTGTGTTCCTCTCTTGCCAAAAGAAATGCATAGACGAACAAAACGAAGTCTCAATATAGTCTTAGCACTACCCTGTGAGTTTTTTTTTCTTATTTCTTTTTTTAAATGGGTGTTTCAAATTATCGATATACGCCCGACAGATGTAAAACTGTTTACCAAATAATTCTATTGAGCAAGTTTGCAGCAGATGGCTTATTACCTCGTTAACTTTCCTTTACATCAATATTTTGTCTTATTTTACAATCGTCGCTTAAAACAGTCATGTGCAGCAATGTCCTCTATCTAAATGGAGAAATAACATTTCGAGCGGTAATACTTAATCTTAACCTTAAGATCTTTAGTTTCATTCCCTTCATTTACTTCTTCTGCGAATGGTAAAACTATTCACAATCTATAATTGTTTTCAAGAATAGATAAACCACATCTCCTCTAATTCTTACCACCTTTCAAGAGACATGTTCACTAACCATGGCGAAAATGACATTATTTGCTCCATTCTTTGAGCAATTCCTTGTTCATCCATAGTTATTTGTTTTCATTCTCAGACAACTCGATACCTTTAATTACCCTTTTCAATCCTGACCCATATATATATTAGTCGAAATTTGCTCGCGATAAGTCAATGCATATGTTGTTGTGTGTGATTAAGAGCATAATGTCCGCCCTTAATCTATCAAATTGACGAGAAAATACGCCTATTTCGTAGGAGAATGTGTACTCAACACATTGTTACTGCCAAAACAAAAGCGTTTCTCCAGTCAGTTAATCACACTCCACAAATTGTCTACTTTACTTAGTCCCATCTTCAAGAGACGTTGAATAGAAATCTATATGATGTTTTCTGTTATTATTTCTGTATTTTCTGTATTATCTCAGATTGAAACCATTGGAGCTATGTATCCTTCGTTTCCACATTGGTTTTCACCCAATACCGTACATGAAATATATGTTTTGATGCGCAGTACGTCCACTTCTTCAAATATCATGTACTTTTCCCCATTTGTATGAAACTTTGAATAAAAAGCAAAGTGACGCTTTTTTATATTAGATTAGAAACCATTTAGGAAAAGAAATACATTGCTCTTATCGAGCAATGTAGCCTTTTCTCCTGCAGTGGTTTCCATCCAATATCGTACATAGAATATATGTTGAAATACGTATTTCGTCATCTGGTATAATTTGCAAAGTTCAACAGTTTTATATTCTCATATCAGAGAATTGGTTGATATATTTTCACCGTGCATAATCAGACTTCTCTGAAACAACAATCCGTAATAAAGGCATCATTTCCCCTTTTAAAAATGGTATCTGAATGAATATTATTAAATGATAAGAATATTCTATCTTGCTATAAGCGACCATACGCAAAAGGTGGCAAAAGCATAATGTACTATTATACAACAGAAAACTGCGTAAGTCATTCAGAAATACACAGTAGTACTTTTTGAATGACTGGTGTCCTGTATTTAGATAGAAACAAACTAGATAACCTTTCGTCAATTATATACAAGGTAGTGTGGTAGCTAGCATTTGTATCTTAATAGACAAGCCGGCTAAACTATGATTTATATTTCCTATCGAAATAGTCTTCGGCTTTCAACACATATAATTTCACAACAGTCATCTTCGCTAGGTTACACTAACCACTGTTTTCACGTAAATTAGTATATTTTGTATTGTATTGTAGTGTAGTTTCAGCCCATTTTCAAATAAACTCGACGCCTCTTCCAGTTTTGCCGAACTTTCAGCATGGGTTCGAAGCCCAGCACGATGGTTGTGTACGGGGCAGACTGTCGGTCGAATTTTCGTTGCTCGATAGCTCTACACGGATAGATTTTCAATCTTTATACAAGTCGGATATTTCAAAGATTTGTGATTTATAGAGGAGGCGATCTTTATAAGCTTAGCTTTCGTGCGAATCCTTTTCATCTGTTTATTTATAAATGGATATCTATGTGTAGATATATTTATAAATGATGAATAGAATATGATAAAATATGATTAAGCTAAAGATTTGCATGAAAAGTCGTTGATCGTTAAATAACAGAAGCTCCATTGATGAAAGGTCAAAACATTATTACGAGTGTCCAATTCAAGCCTATAATAAGTTCAACATAAATACTTACTAATGTCTTGCATTTAACCCTCGATCTGAGTGTCATTTTGATCGCTTTACGTGTAGATCTACTAACGGTAATACAACACAAACGTCAATGTAAGTGAAGACATTGAGGCGGAATCGAGCCAGATTATGTATAAATGCAGTTGTAACTTTTGATTAAAGAATGTGTACATTCGATAATGATAGATTTTGACACAGAGCAAACTATTTGTATCGTTATAAATCATAAGACATTATTCATTTAGATCCTGTAATGTAAGTATGTTTTTTTGTAAATTGTAATGACTAGAAACTTGGTAAGTTTACGTTTGAATAAAGTAATTCGTAAACGTATTAGGTAATTATTTATTTATCCTACCTCCGTGGCATAATAGTTAGAATATAGAACTTGAAAGCACATGGCCCCACTCCGAATGGGTTCAATACCCGGCGACGGCTTTTGGATTGTCATAAAAGAGACAATCTCCACAAAACGACTTTAGAAATACCGATGGTTCTACCCAGTTTGACCAGCCCTTGTGGGCAGCCAAGAATAGGGTCTTCTCCCATCATTATGAGTCCGACATCGCAACATGAACTAATGTTGAAGCAATGCAAACCCATAAAGACATAACAAACTTATTTACGGTAAACTCAGGCCGACACCCCAACTTATCCTGAGGGATGCACAATGTTTCGGACGACAAGTTCGGTTCTCGAATGGCGCGGCTGCTTTTCCGTGATTGTCATACAAATCCGATCTCTCATAATAATCTCTGTCAGTTTTGATTGATGCCGAAATCAAAACAATGACGTCCGATCTGCGATATTGGGTTACGTGTTGTCGCAAAAACGAATGTTATAATTGTTTTTTCTGGCCAACAGATTTCACAAATGATTGGGTAAATACGCGACAATCTGCGACCAGCGGCCATTGGAAAAAAACCGGGAAGTATCGGCCCGACATGGCATCCGTGGTCCGTACAGGATGTTCCGAAACGAAACATTTCGCTTGATAATATTTGAGGTAAAGGGATGTTATTGTGTGTATGAAGTGATTTGTCTTTGAAAGGGTAGAATGTCATGATGGTATGATGTGTGTAAATTGCGCACGCTAAACTTCGGTCTTTTCGACGTTGTCTTTTTTTCTGTTTTCTTCTGGAACTGAATAATTGCATTGAAAACGTACAGCGGACACTTTTCAAGCAGTTTGTCTTTAATTCGATACACAAAATAACAAGCCAATCTGAAAAATAGTATTTTTGAAGGGACGGGTTTTATAAAACGCCGAACATTTGTTGGTTTCTGACGACGGTATTCACTCCTATAGAGACTTTTATTTCAAATCTTTTTATTCAAGTGATTAAAAAGTTACACATGGATCTTGTCGGGCAATTTTCAGAGGCTGGTCTAAGTTTGCGTGAACTACTTGGTTGGCACTATATACAATAATGCATATACACCAGTTTGATATCAAAAGGAAATTACACGGAACAGGGGACTTGACGTTAACAGTAGTTACATGTATTCAATTAGTTTGAATACGTAAATAACTCTAGGAGACAAACAATCTAATTTTGTTTTCACACATAACGTTCGAAATTAAAAGGGCTTTTTTATGACACATCAGCTTTACCGTTTTACAATCAATGCAGTCGCAGTTTCTCGGAATCTCTAATTTACCAATTTACGACAGTGGTCCGTCTGATTATGTTTTGATTTTAAATCGTGAATTGTTAACAGAATTCATACCGTTATAATGAACATCTAGTATAAGTCTCGCTTATCAAAGTAGAGTTGAAAGTGTAAGCGGGCCGGAGTGTTCAGTCGGTTTTATGCACGGTTTGCGGAGGTCATTGGTTCGAGTTCCGATTTGCTGAATGTTTTTCTCAGATTAGTTACATTGGCGTCCAACGTTGATTGAACACAGTGAGAACCGCTCAGTAACATTTACATATGTTAATATTTGTTTTTTATGGTTCATGTTTCGAATTGGTAAAAAGACGAAAATATCATCATATAAGTAAAAGGCTGGAATATAAATTTTTTTGCGATAACTGAACAGATATGTCCGTCACCAGCAATATCTCCTCTCGTCACAAAGATTGTGATATCTCCGGTCAAAAACTTAAACGTTGTTATACGAAGTACCGAATCAAATCACGACTCCGGCCGCGGTTGACCAGGGGAATTGCTGGATATGCAGTACCATACGTTAAGCCTTTACCAAACGCCACATTTTCGACTGTCCCAAATTGAAAGAGTTTGCAGACGACTTTTCAAAATGTGTTGAAATTGGAAGTCTTCTGATAGGGCAGAAAGAAAACATTGTGGGAAAAGGAGAAATTGCTCGTCAAGAGTAATATCTCCTTTTCGCACAATGTTTTCCAGAGTCATCTGCAACAAGCTGGTTAAATGGCGTTAGTTTTCGGTAATGTGTTAAACAAGGATTTTCAATAGCAGAGAAAAACGTTAAAAAACAAAAAATAGCCCTTAACTGTTGAGAGGAATTTCTCCTTTTCCCACGATGTTTTCTAGGGTCATCTGCAACAAACTGGTCAAATGTCGTTATTGTTTGGTAATGGATTATCTGACCATGGAGATACTTGACCTCTCAGGGCCAGTGGGCAATAAACGTCTGTCTGTTATACGTCTGACGTCCGGGACAATCACTGGTTCGTGTTTCCCATTTCGAGGGTTCAATGCAAGACTGTAGTAAGTGCTTCACAAACACGAAGCACTCACTATAGTATTGCATTGAACCTTCGATTTGGAAGGTTACCGATAACTCGGATAATCCAAGCTGTATACTGTATAGAATGGTGAATGTTCGTCTGGATCATTCGTACAAGGTCACTGATGGAATTTTGTGCGGGTGTAAATTGTGGATTTTGTTTTAATCGTAAACCAGCACTTACAATCACTTTCAACATGTGTTATTGAAATAGATAATATTCTAAATATTCAAAGAAAGATGCAAAACTGGTGAACGATACTTGAGACAAACGACGAGCGACACAACATGTCGTCGGTGGGACAATACAGTTTTTGTCTTCTTGTTTGATATAGAGTTAACTGTAGCTATTGAACATATAATAAATTCAGGAATCGTCAATTTAATCTAAGAATGTACAGTTCTTATGATGTAGATCTCAAAAGCAATGTCACGCTTTGCGAATTATTTTACATGTTAATTCATTGAATACACACTTTTAACAATTGCAAACAATCTATTTTCGATTCCAATGAATATTCGTCATTGCGTATCAAAAAACGTACAGCTGTTGTGCCTTTTTAAAGAAATTATTTTTCAACTTCCAAATGTTCTTACATATGTGAACAAGCCCCGTTTAGTCCTCGTCAAATACAAGTATGTTCAGTAAGGTTATCTATATTTATCAAATGTAGAGCTTATCTCAATTTGTACATGTTTTAATAAAAATCGACAATCTCTCATATATACATCAATGACGTATTAGGAATTATTTGCATGTTTCGACATAAATGGAATTACAGTCCAACTTGCGTTAAACAACCACCCTTATAAGCAGCCAACCTGTCTTAGACAACCACTTCAGAGAGTCCCATTGTTAGATTTATAGTGTACATCAATTTGTGTTAAGCAGCCAACCTGTCTTTAACATTCAAATTCGCATTTCCATAGGCTGACCTCTTAACACAAGTTTGGCTGTAAGTATAAGCAGTTTCGACAAATTGTTATTAAAACTTTCGGAGGGAAAGTTATTAATCAAAATGTACTCTAAAATGTTGAGAACTCGTTTACAAAGAAATCTTAGAACTTCAAAAGACCTGTGAGAATTTATGCTAAATTATAATATATTCTTTACTTTATATGTATATGCATTCGCATGAAACAAAATATTTGGGGCCTACCTCCTTCATTAAGGGTCAGGCATCCCAACATATGTGACATAATATTGACACGTTGTAAACTCCATATGAATGAAATAAATGAATGAACAAAATGTTCAATAACGAATACGTGCAAATGAGCACTTGCTTTTCAAGTCGAGTTTAGACTTGTTTCTATGCGATTTCACAAAGTCAATAGTATTGCTACCTCTATATACTTGCCTAATTTCATACTTCTACGTGCAAGTGAAATTGACTATGTACCATATACTCCTCATATAAAATGCATGTTCTGTTCAATTCTTGTATAAACGTGTAACAAGTCATGAAAAGACCTTAAGAGGTATTGGATAGAGAACCAGTTTATGCATTGATCATTTCACAATGTAAAGGAAATGCTTTGTACAATTAGGCTTTATTGTTGCAGTTCTGTAAATACTCATTCAATGCAGTTCTATCTAATCTTAAACCCAATATTTGTCTGGGCCATTTAACTTTTTTCCTAAAGGAGACTAATCCAAACACCCTTGCGTTTGGTTACATTTGTTAACGTTATGACGAAGGGATTATGAGTCAGAATCAGAATCAGAATAATTTTATTTGACTTATACAAATACAGTACATCGTCATTTCAAACAATAAATTTACAAAATAATGTAATGTCAACGTGATACATCTATCGTTCTCTCTCCCTCTCTCACTCTCTACCTATCTCCCTCTCTACCTCTCTGTCTTCGTTATCTCTCCTATTTCTTCCTCTCCTCTTCCGTACATACAAACAAAGTCTTATACATAAACATGTACACAAATTATTTCAAAGTTATCTCCTCATATAAAACATAATTCATATTTTGGATGTTTTCTTCCAAAGGGACACAACTTCCTCTTGAAACAATCTTAAGTTAAGTCCCTTTGGAATCAAACTACTACTTTACTACTACACAATAATGACAAAAAACAATGTAATGTGACTAATATTATCTTATTCTATTTAATTAAACGTAAATTAACTTCGGAGAATTATGAAAAGAATCCAAATATTACTGAAAATGTTTGGAAAAATATTAAGTACTAAACAGATAACATATTACTATCGTGGTACTAAATAAGTTTATAACGTCTTTGTAAAGCTAACGATACATAGTTACCCAAATTATGCATATCCTTCGAGTTTTTAGTATTCAATAATTCTATGAATTTGTTCATGTTAGGATGTGAATAATAATAATGCTTAATGTATTTTGATCTCAAATCTTTATATTTTGAACACTTAATTATAAAATGAAATTCATCTTCAATATCTCTGATATCGCATAACTGACAAAGTCTTTCGTTTCGTGGTTTACGTTCTCTTCCGTATCTGAATGTTTCTATACTTAAATTATGTGCACTTATTCGTATTTTTGTTATATTACTTCTCTTATAAAACGATCCTATTGAGTAGAGATATGGCTCCAAATTAAAATCTCTTTTTGTGAAAATATATAGTGTGCTTAAAACAGCGTTACTTGATACATCAGAATACCATTTTTGATAAAAATTATCGATTACCCTTTGTTTAAATTCCACTAAAAACACTTTTCTGTCGACAATATTACTGTTATCAAAAACGTAAGAGAAGCCATAATCATTTAACAGTTGTTTTACATTATAGATCCAACCTTTATGACCCTTCAAATATATCTCATGTGCATTCCTAAATACGGTCTGCAATATAATATTATCAGTTTGTGATAACATAAGCCAATATTTGATAATTTGAACATATCTATTTATATATAATGGATATCGCCCAAGTTCGCCATATACTGCTGCATTGCAAGCACTGCTTTTCACCCCTAAGATCCATTTACAGAACTTAAGGTGAACTTGTTCAAGATTTTTAGCTTTATAGAAACCCCATATAGGGCTCGCATAGTTTAATATAGACACCACAAATGAATCAAACAATTGTAAAGAAGTGTCTGGTAATACTTGGTGTAATTTAATATTGTTGTACAGAACATACATCGCCCTTAAAGCTTTACCTTTTAAACATTGATTGTTCAGTACAAATGAACCAGTATAATTGAGTGTTATTCCTAAATAATTAAAATTGTCGGTTATTTCTATTTCATCATTTTTGTAATACCATTTCTCATCTTCAAATGTAGAACCTCTTTTTCTAAATACCACTATCTTAGTTTTTTCTGTATTTACTTCAGCCCCCAGTTTGTGCAGTATTGGCATAATTTATCTAGGCTTTGTTGTAAATCTGATGGCGAGTTTCCAACAACGACCATATCGTCTGCAAAAAGGAGTACAATAATACATATATCATAAAAATTTAAACCACAAGTGTTACTACCCTGTATAAATAATTCCAAATCATTTAAAAACAATGCAAATAATGCTGGTGAATTATTTTGGCCTTGGAAGAAACCGACTGATATATCAAAAAAATCCGAAATGGAATTACTATACTTGATGCATGATTTAACATGTGCATACATAGATCTAAAAATAGTAAGTATTTTACCATCAAAACCCATTTTAAAAAGCTTGTGCCATAGTAGATTTCTAGATACTGAATCGAATGCCTTTTTGAAATCCACGAATGCACAATATAGCCGTTTTTTACTAAACATAAAGTGTTCGATTAGATTATGTAATACAAAAATTGCATCCACGGTTCCCCTTCCTTTCCGAAACCCAAACTGTGCATCCGATAATAAATCATGTTCCATGTACCATTTTTCAATCCGTGCGTCTAAGACACTTGCTAAAAGTTTACCAAAATTACTTAATAAAGTAATACCCCTATAGTTTGCGGCGTCATTTATGTCACCCTTTTTATTCAATGGAATTATATAACCCTTAGCCCAACTTTCCGGGAAAATACCTGAACTAAAAACATTGTTAAATAAAGTTGTAATATGTCCACAGATAATATCGCATGATTCAATAAAATACTCATTTATGAGATTATCTACCGGGCAAACAGCTTTATTGCGTTTAAGACGCTTTATGGCTGATTCCACCTCACTATAAGTTATAGGTTGATTAAGCTGACTAAATGTCTCGTTATCAATATTACAATTACTATTTTCATTAAAAGATACCTCATCATTATGTGACACTGTTTTCACTTCGTTTAATAAGTTTGAGAAGTGAGTTCTAAACTCTTCAACCGAAATATCTGCTTCTGCACGTTTTTTCTTACTTTTAAAGAAATCCCAAAATTTGCGGGGATTTTTATATTTAAGATTTTTGAATTCGGTTGCCTGTTTAAATTTATAATTTTGCTTTTTGGTTTTGATAAGTTTTTTATAAACTTTTTTAAATTTACACAATTCTATTCTATTTTCATATGTTTTATCTTTATTAAAGTTGAACAAAGCCGTTTTGTATGCGTTTTTAGCAAAGCGACAGTTCTCATCAAACCATTTATCTTGATTGAACCGCCTACTACTATCTGCCTGTATAAACACCTTTTTAAAGAGGGGATCAGCGGCATGACAAATAGAGTTTGAAAATTGTTCAACCATTTGGTCTATACTAAATTTGGTATTGCATTGCTGCTGCACTATTTTGTTAAAGGTAGGCAGTGTACCAATAATCCTGCGCCTAAACTCGTTTTTATGTTCCGGATTCCATTTACATGTTTCCTTAACAAGTTTTTCATTTGTTTTACTATATGGCTTATGACATGTATGAAGGTCGAAATGTAGTGGTGCATGATCGCTAAAAATATTAAAGTCTCCAATCATAAACTTGTTTAGACAGGGAAAACAGCTCTCTTTTAACATAACATAATCAATGGTACTGCATGAGTTTCTACTGTAATGTGAGTGGGACCCGAGCTTGTGATCACCACCTAAGCGACCATTGGCTAATTTCAGTCCAGTTGATTTGCATAAGTCTAATAATTGAGTACCTCTCGCATTGCACGTGCTATCTTGCGAGGCCCTGCTATTCATTGAATCTGGTAAATAATCATCACTATCAAAGTTTGAAAACATCTTATCACAAACAATATAATCTGGTTTAGAGCCTACACGGGCATTAAAATCCCCTGCCAGAATGACGTTACCCCTTTGTTCAAAGTAAAATACATCCTCCTGTAATTGGTCAAAATGATTAACATTGTAGATTTTTGCCGCTGGGGATTCATCGGGCCATGCATATACACCACACAAATACATATCATCATGCAACTTAAAAAACCTTTGTCCAATTTAAGCCAGATTAGTGTATCGAAATGGTTTTTAACAATTTCTACACCTAAATTTATACAATTTCTGACATAAATTACTATTCCTCCACTATTTCTCTTAGCTTTCTTATGTCTGAACTTTCTATAAAAATGATAACAAGTAAAGTTAGAAAAATCAATCTCGGAATGTTCACCTGTCCATGTTTCTGATAATATAACTATATCATTTTCTGTTATTAGTTTTGAAAACTCTGGGTTGTTCTTCTTATCATTAGTTAGACCATTACAGTTCCAAACTATGACTCGTATATCATCCTCCGCGCTTTCCTAGTCACATTTCACCGGCTTCCCGTCCACATACAGAGTGTCGTACACGATCCACGACCGCCTACCACTGTTGATCGCTTCCTTCATTTTGGGGACCAATTTCCGTCTTTTTTCCACGACTTCAGGAGGGAATTGTTCATTAATGTAATAAGGGGTCCTGCTCAAATTAGATCTTGCTTTACGTACCGTCTCTCTATCCTTGAAAAAAGTAAACTTGCAGACGATCTTTCTGGGTACCTTTTCACCTCTCAAATTAGTATGGCCACCATATCCCATTCTATGAGCCCTTTCGATCCTCATCTCTTTCACGACTCCTTCGGCTATCTTCAGTTTCTCTACCATAAATTGTCTGACTAAAGATTCTGTGTCCTCTGGCTGGCCTGTATTACTATCTTCAATATTGCAGAAAATCAAATTATTCCTCATTGATTGAGATTGAAGATAAACGATAGATTCTTTGAGTTTGTTATTTTCTTTAGTAAGGCTAGATAATTTGTCAAATGATTCACTATTCGAAAATTCGACACCTTCAACTCGTTCATCTAGACCCTTTATTTTAGTATCATTCTCAATCTGCACTTTCCTAATTTGCGCCCACATTTTTGTCATTTCATTTTCGAATCCTTCGACCTTTTTCTCCAATATATCGAGTTTATCTAGTTTTCTGTTCATTGAATCGAGTCTTGTTTCTAGTTTAGCCTCTATCTTTGTCAAATACGACATAACATCCGTAATCGATGGACCGTCTTCTTTCAGTACGATGTTTGATGCCATGTTGGAAATGTTGACAGTATTTATATGCGGTTGTAATTATGTATTGGTTGTACTTGGTTGATCAAAAACACTGTCTTCATTGAATAAAACACTGTGCGTTTTGTGTAGTATGTCACTTACGTTTAAGTCCGTTGATTCGCCTTCACCCCCATACGGGCCTCCTTGCTTGAACAGTTTGTGGGTGGGGTTCTCGTCCTCAACTCCGCTGCTGCTACTACCCTTCTTTCGTTTATTCTGCTTTTTGGAGTTATTTTGACGTTGTCTATGCTGATTCCCCATCACAAAACGAAACTACTTTCCATAATACACATCTGAACACTAAAATCCATCATAAAACTAAACCATTCTAACGATTTTATTGTGAGCGATCAAACACACGTCCATTCCATACCGTATCACGTGACCATTATGTTAAAAGATGAAATTGGTTATTAAGACGATATATAGAGATTTAATATATTTGGATTCCGGTGATATCAGATATCTGTCCCTAGTCTGGGTGTTATCAGGTCAAAAAACGGGTTAAAAGGGGATATAATATACGGTTAGTCGAGTACTTTTACAAACAGAGAAGTCGTAAAAACCTTTTCGTTGATAGCGTGTATTACAAACACAAACACTGCAAACGACACATTACATTCTGTCTTTTATTATGTCAGAAAACACATACCAGGTGAATTTCTCAATTTACCCTTTTGTCACAATGATTTCTAATTGTCCATGCAGTAGATGTATCAGAGTGATTTATTTCTTAGGACGGGATGAAGAATTTATAGTTACGCTATTATCATTTAAGCGTTTATTCTCATAAAGATCTAAAAAAAGAAAACGTTTGCGAATATTTCGCGAATTACCGTAAATCTTAAAATTTTACAACAATGATCTCCGCGAACAGTTGTTTATTGTGCATCCGGAAGTCGTGCTTAACTGCAAATGGCAAACATGCGAATTTAAATGGTAGACTTGGGATTACTTCACTGATTTTTGAAGTGTTTGCACTGATTTTGAAGTGAACAAAAGGTAATCCGTAATGAAGTTGAAATTTATTTCTTCTTGTCTTATCTTATCTTATTTGTTTTACATTTATTGTGAATGATGCTTAAAGCTTGTTAAATTTACTCTCGATGACTGGTTTTTTTTGTTATTTTAATTTACACCATCAGAAATGTAAGGTATAAGTAGCCATTTATTCAAACAAAGGGATCATCTTCGCAATTCTGTAATCTCGGGACCATTTTCGCACACAAACACAATCGTACATATATATTCAATCATATTGTTGTTATGTTTGACTTATCTTATTTTCTACGACAGCAGAGTCTCCTCGTGAGTTGTTGTAGGTGCGCTTTATCTATCTCCTTAGGAGAGCGATCGTTAGTCGTTCAATAGTGGCTTCCGTGAGACAAATTGCTCGCTGCAAACGCTTTTCCTTAGTGAACGCAAGGATGGCGTATGATTGTATCCTTTATCGAAAATGTCCAAGTTTTGACCTCACATAGCCTATCTCGTAAAGCATTGGTGTGTCGAAAAATGATTCGAGCATGTTCCATAGTTTTTATGTCAATACAATCGTTATTTCTACCCGGGAAACATCATCTATTTTGCAACTTCTTCGTTTTCTGCTATTTCAATTCATTCAATCTCTCTTTCAATTCGGAATGGTCAAAACCCTATCATTTAACATAAATGATTTATATATTTAGACGACATATGCAAGAACTCCACATTGGTTGACGTTAAATGACAAACATGAACGTACGCTTTATAACAAATTGCCCCCTGCTTAGACGTCAAAAACAATTCGTTTACGTGCGTTGTGCATGCTCAAATGCCATTACCGAAACTTCAGGAAAACAGATTGTTTACTTTTTATCACACACGCAAGGAAAAGGCAATACTTCTGTAGCCAAATCCCTTCTTTGGACCATGACATCAATTTGGAACGAACATCATTTCGATTAACGCTCATCCCCCAATGTCTAACAGTGGCTTTCTTAGAAAATACCCCACCCCCACCCCCAACCACCGATTTTCTCAAAGAATGCGAAACTTCCCTCCAGAAAACGATTAATTAATAATACTTATTTTATAAACAATGTAATAAATATGAAAAACATTGTTTTTATGATTGTATTCATCATTGCAATGCGCTTATGCTTTATATTCAATCATAAATACATTTTTATTGTCTATTTTCAATGTCGCTGTTTGAAAATGTGAATGACAATAAATGTGTGTAATACTATTTCACCATCTGCAATATCGCATGGTCATGTGCGCCTTTTCTTCATTTATTTATTGTTAAAAGTCGTTAAAAGTTGCGTTTAACCATTTCTTAACTATATCACGACATTTCACAAAGCTACACTAAGTGAGGTTTTCGAATTAACGTAGAAATGGTGTAAATAAAACCAACAGGCAAATGGTAAGAACTCGTTACAAATACGCTTCTACTATCAGCCTAGCTGTTCTTCACCTTCATGACAAGAACCCCTTGTCGTAGCCATGTACCATTTGTGTAACTATCCAACAATTTTTATAATATCTCGCCGATGATCTTCATTGTAATAAAGTTGCTACCATGTAGTGTTGAGATATGCAACATTCTAATCAGGGGACATAATCCTTTAACATCGACATGATAGAAATA
Source organism: Cerastoderma edule (assembly GCA_947846245.1). Taxonomy (NCBI): domain Eukaryota; kingdom Metazoa; phylum Mollusca; class Bivalvia; order Cardiida; family Cardiidae; genus Cerastoderma; species Cerastoderma edule. The sequence goes on along the minus strand of OX401416.1, from coordinate 8,771,205 downwards.
ATGCCGTTACTGAGCTATAGAGGATTAGCCCGTCAACACCACACATGGTTATGACCTTGAAGCACCACGGGAGATTCTCAGAACATTCATGTATACAACATACGGACAAATAGGTATAATTCTGATCCCGCTATGTATCTACTTTGGGGGATGAGTGGAATTATAACAGAAATACATTGTTGTTCATCCTGCGGTTCCGTTTCATGTTGGTCACATGTTTGCACTACTTTGAGAACCTCAAAACCTCTGACCATCCATTCATTTACTTGCTTACTCTCTTACCGTTTATATATTGAATTATGCACTGTTGTTTTTATCTAACTGTTCCTTCAAAGTTTCGTTGATGCTTTCACCATTTTATCCATCACTTATTTCATACATTAATGTTCATACGAAGAATCCAATAAATTTTGATCATTGGTCTACGTGTCTTTTCATATGTTTATCATTTACTAAACTAGATTTTGACGAAATGTTGACTGTATGTGACATACGAGAATAGTTACAATACAGTGGATATTCTTATTCTTAGCAACCGATTTCAAGCAGTGCGTGAACGTTCATTAAGTCTAAATCTTCTTGTTGTACGACACAAGTCATTCAGAAAGCTAAAAATACTAATTGCATATACTGAAGTTCTCTGAATGATATATGTTCGTATGAAAACATGGTTTGGTTTTAAACAGGTAATTCGTGTCTCCATTTACTCAATTGGCTGTATTCAGGTGTATCATGATTGATGTTGATTCGGAGAGAAAGCAGCGGCTGATTTGAAATGGAGACAATGAGACAAATTCTGTGAATTGAACTTTGAAGTTTAAGCCTATGTACCAGTCTAAACACTTGTTATAAATCGTGCATGTATAGTTCTGTTTTGCTTAAATTCGAACACCACGTCCAAATAAACCATTTTAACGCCGTGTGCACTTACTTTGCAATTACCTGCCAAACAGTAACGAATTGGTTTGCATTTTAATCCTTATAGTGCTGCGAGCGACTTCATGCTTATTTAAACAGGCAAGATCCAGGCCAGCTGGCCAATGATCTAATCTGTTTGCTACTCTAAGTGTCTTTCCTCATCAAAGTTAAGCAGATATTTTAGGTTTTTGGAAAGCAGACGACACAAAAATATATTTGTTTCTGAAAACTATCCTGCATTCTGAGGGTTAGAAATAAAATCAATCTTTTGTCTCGTAAAAAGTGTTAAAAGCGCATAGCAATTATCAAAATTAACATACTGAGACTTTGCGTGTTGCTATTCAAATCTCTGATGGGTACGCTGGAAAGTAGTTCGTGATTCGGCTAATTATTCACAACGCAGTAATACGTAGTTTCAATTATAAGACCAATTTAACTCCTCCCGGACGCAACATACGCCATTAGCAGAAAACGCGATCGAGAGTTGCAATCTCTGACAATAATAACTGAGTTGGTCTGTTTGCCATTTCTTATGAGGTATCGATAAAACATGATTTAATAGGTTGTCCAACACGTCCATATACATTGAATTGCTTAATGTGGACCCTTTTGAAATGTGTTATATGCCGGGGCCGATTTACTCGAAAAATTGTAACCCTACACGTATATCCGAGATGTATTTCATAGCTCACGGAAATACACGAGTAGTTCCGATTGCTCTTGGGTCTGGGGAGTACTAATTCACAAAGTTGCTTCCCTTTGAATATAGAGTCACCAAAAAAGTCTTACTTCCTTATTTTGTAAGCCGTTGATAGCTTTCACATATGAAAATAATTGATTAATGGTGAGTGACTGATAGATTATATCAAAACAGGAAACGATATTGGCCAAGCTGCGACTGAACTTGGTACACTTATATTCAAGGTCGTACACAATGTATATATGGGCTAAGTGCCATTGATAATTTCATCATGGCATACAGAGGACATATCGAAGGCTTTGAACCAGACCATATCAAGTATAAGCGTTGAAAACTTACCATACTCTCGCAATTAACCATCTATATGACGACTTGCAAACGTCAGTTCTGGTGACAGATACTCTCTTTTTAATAAGAATCAATTACCTGCATGAATAATTTCTTTTGCTAGAACCATCATTTCGTCAGTATCTGTTTACATGTTCCTTATATGATTGATTTCCACGAAGAGGCAGTAGACAGCGAATTGAAGGTGAATCCAAACCGAAGACAAAAAAAGACAGTCAAAATCACTTTTTTTTAAAACTTGCGAAAAAGATTTAAGAAATCATTCATATTCCAAGAATGGTAAAAAAAAATCAAATTCGAAATTCCATTCTTATTTCTAACAGATAATTATGTCAATAAAATAAACCTAAGAAAAGAAGGGGGTTGTCTTTTAATTATTCTTCCCATTCTTAATGTTTCGTGACGTCTACGTATACATATGAATATGGCCTGCACATTACCTGTCAAAAACAACACCCGTCCCGTCTGCCTTTAACACTTTCCCAAACAATAACGACTTTCGACCACTTTGTTGCCGACAACTTCACAAAACATTGTGGGAAAAGGAGAAATTGCTTGTAACGAGCAATGTCTCCTTTCTTCACAATGTTTTCTGTCCTATCAGAAGATTATTTTCTAATTCCACCACATTTTGAAATATCGTCTGCAAACTCTTTCAGATTGGGACAGTCGAAAGTTTGTTGTTTGGGAAAGGGTTAAGACAAAGAGATCTCAAAACGTGAAATACGAGTCTAGCTGTAGATAAAAAAAATAGTTCGTGATTTTGGCGAATTACCAAATCACACGTTACGCCATGTGCAATATAGATCCTGATTTAGCCTGTCTGGGACGCTCATACTTCGTCATTTACCAACACTCTACTATCTGTGAAACAGTGAGTTTGGGTTGAACAGACCTAATTTGGGTATAAAACATTATCGAAAGATCATCATTTCACCGCTCTCTGATAGAGAAGAAATGGTAACACGGTAATGCATTTGAGACAACTTCTTATTCATCATATTGTTTGCAAATATTTTTTGCAAGTTATAAAAATCCTGCCTGATAAAACATCAATGAGAGAGAGAGAGTGAAAATGGATGACAATGTTACAGGAAATAGAAGACTTTTCCAAAAGCATGTTCCAAGTTAAAATGGCTCTACATGTTTCGATCACGGAAATCAAAAATGGCAACAATGTTGATAAAGTTATGTTCAACAGACTTAATCCTATCAAATAATGTATACTGCCAGAGTCGTTTCTCTGCTGTTTTTCCGAGCACAGTTCCAGAAATATACGAGCGAAGGGGTATTACCCATGAAGCCATTTCCAGCTTTATTTTGGAATTGTCGAATCGAACCAGTTTACCTTGGATATTTGATAAAGCCTTGAAATAAACTATTTTATTTGAGGAGGTGGGGCAGAATATATAGACAGGGTTACAGTACTTCATCCGCATGCAGAACGATTTAAAAAAACCCAAACCCCAATGTTAAAGACTCATGTGTGCCTATTTACTGCCCCTTTACATGAGGAAAGTTGCTTGTGTTGTATTCCATATCATACTGTTACCGAAAATGATGATGCCTGAAATTTTGCAGATAAGGTCTAAGGTTTGGTCTTTGACAATCTAAATATATTTTTTTTCAAAGTAAAGCCCACAAGATAAGGGCAATGTTCTTATATGATCTTATTTGACAAAGATTGTATGTGACGACAACAAATGGCATCATGCAATAACATGTTATTGTCTATACAACACCGTTACAGATAAGCGGCCGCACACTCAAAGAAAAAACATATTTGTTCTATAGCGTCCTATAGCGTATAACAGTTCATAGCAGAGCAATTGTAAACAATCACGAAGTAGTTAGCATACTCGAAGACACAGTTAAACATTGTATATTTAAAAGTAGGAACATATGACGAATAAGAGTAAGAATAAGAATAACTTTTATTGTGGTAGAAAGAAATCAGTTTGGCAAACATCTCATTGCTTATGATTTATTTTGTAACGACAGATTCTAGTGCACTCTTCAGATACACGTAGGTATTTTGTTTTGATTGAAAGAAATCATGGACGTGAATGACTTATCCATGGAGCGAAGGCCCGTCTGTGGTTTGTTCCATGTGGCGAGGAAGTGTTGGTTCAAATCGTCCAGAGATTCCAAGAGATTCAAGATGACTCCAGTATAATAAAACTTCGAGACCGACTCTTTATCGGAAATGTCATTTTGTGGGTCATTTTAACCGAGAGATTTCATGAAAAATTATAATGAAAACAAAGACGTCAATACGTAATCCTTACCTAAGAAACATTGAGAGAACAAGAGAAAATGCGCACCATGAGCAATTTCTCCGTTTCTCACAACATTTTCAACATTATTCGATGCGATTTGGTTTACTAAAATTTGTGTAATCGTGGAAAAGTTGATATTGCGTGTTACGTAAAATATTGTCCGCTGCAATTGACCGTTGAACTCCTTGGAGAATGGAGCTTTGATGATAATCACATTCAACATTTTATGAATACGTTTGTTTCACGCAACCGTAGAATAATTCATAGGCAAAAATAAATATGTCAATTCGCTTTAACAACATTGCAAGGACATAGGGAATAGTGGATCGAAATATAATATTTTGCGCAAGCTATACAAATTGTAACTGAGAAATTCATCTATAAAAGTTTCGAGCATGGATAATTCTATGGGAATTCACACACTATGACATGTCATTGGTTGATATTTGTCCTTGACATTGTATAGTTATTCATTTAATCATCGATCAGCTTTATAATAGAGATTTATATGTAAATCGAAACAACTTCCTTGCATTACAATAAGTTTGGTGCTTATAATATTTTCCTTGAAATCTACATTTTCTTTGAATTCGTGTAAAAGGCTATTTTTGTTTATTTAAGTCTAAATTTTGTATATCGCCTATCGCGAAGTAAGTTCTCGAAACTAAGATTAATCATTCAATGCTGCTTCATGGACGCACAAATCACACCGAGTGCGGATCGATGCACCCCGCTACTCACGGTGCTCGAACCCACGCCCCTCGTTACCGACGCCGACTCCAAACACAACATATCCCATTTCGATTTTTCTTGAAAACCATTTAGACTCCACTATACAGTTCAATAGAACACAAACAACCAGCACTGTCAGGGTCCCAAAAATCATGACTGTATAATATGAAAGGGTCACCAACTCCCAAATAACGAAACGCACCCCTGCCCCAGGAATGACCGAATTTCGTCTTTACCTCTCAACTGGTTCTTCCAGGATCGGTCTCAAAGGATAGAAAAAATGAATAGTCTTAAAGCAAAAATACTTACAATCACAGCATATCCCTATTACCCCATAATGGCCTACGTTGTATGCAGTTTGATCGTCGTTTGGATTATGATACAGTAGATGCATCGTGTAACCTGTATCGTATGCAAGGAATACAATCTTCGATCAAAGAGCAAACATTTGATTGAGAGGATATGTGTAATCACCAGGGTACCGTTTAACTAAACAACCTGAGGAAAATATTTACGTAAGTCAAAACTGATCCGCATGGATAATATCTTTAATGAACGAACAACATTACAATGTAGCCCGTCATTGGAAGCGTCTCGGTGAGACGATTCCAATGGTGTGTTACTTTGAAATATTGCTTAGCCAAACATTGAAACAAGAGGGAATGTTATTTTGAACTTACGCAAGTTAGTATAAAGTGTTTAGTAAACGGTGCCCTGGAAAATATGTGCGTAAGTCATAATTGATAAACATGGATAGTATCTTCAATGAAAGTACAATGTTGCAGTGTGGCACTTCATTGGAAGCGTCTCGGAGAGACGATTCCAATGATGTGTCACTTTGCAATATTGCTTCGTCCAATACTGAAATAAGAGTAATTGTTGTTTTAGACTTACGCAAATCTTAAGTGTAAAGTGTTTAGTAAACGGTGCCCTGTTCCCGGTATTTATCTATTGCATTGGTTTCTGAGATATATAACAAAAGATACGGAAAAGAGGGGTGTTATAGAATAAGGGGATAGATGAATCCTTTAATTGACATTGCATAACTTTGCAGATTAATTCCAACATTCAGAAAATATGGACATTTAGCTTTTCTTCAAGTGGTAGTAATTTCAAACTATCGTGAATTGCTTGTAACAATAGTTTTAATCTCTCTTTTACTGCTTTGGTGCTTTGACACGTTCATAAGGAAAGGGTTAAAATTTTCGCCACGGTAAGCAAACTTTACTTTTAGAAACATACACAATTATAATTATCCAAATTTGGCACTTATCACATTGTCTATTCACCTTTGCTGTATTTTTGTTGAGTGAATTCAGTGAAAATCGTAAATACCAAACCTTGCAGATTAGTACGACCCTGTACACGAAAACCTTTCTGAAATTTGATATAAAAAGAGCAAGAAGCAAGTGTAGCGATCCGAGCAAATATGCCTCTGAAAGACACTATCACATACGAACCTACTTGGAAACATTGCCACAAAGGCATTGATGACTTGGTTGAAGTAGGGAAGGTAATGTTATATAGATTCTCGGCCACAGCTGATCAAACGAAGTTTTAGTACCAGTTCGGATGAACGAAACATGGCGAATCGACGCACCAATATAATAAAAAATAGTAGAAAACGCCGTTAAAGGCACATCAAAGGAGAGGAGTACAAATAAATTACTGAAAAAATATATGGAGTTCTTTTATTACGTTCATAAAAGTCATGAGAATTAGTTTAGGAATGCAATGAGACTCTATTAGATAGACTCATTTACAATAAGTTGTTTTGTGTTTGAAATATAGTTGTCTCCAATTCAATCATGTTTATCAACAACCTGTTTGTTTACATATTCAAAATAACGAATTCTGATTGGTCGGTTCAAAAATGTGTGTATCAACTGTCAAGGTCAGAGGTGAAGAATCAGGAAATCTGAATTATAAAACTTGCTAATCTGGGTTATTTCTGGTTTACTTTCACATTTAAGTTGTGCTGATGGTGTTTTCTAGTGAAAACTATTTGAATCTGTCCAAAAGTTTACCAAATAATAAAGTTTGATGTAGCATTAATCTCCTTTAATGGGCCTTTAATCCCAAAAGAAACATACAAATAATGAGAAAATCGGTTATTGGGTTAAATCTCGTGAACAACGCTAGATTAGGAGATTTCACGAGAGCAATGACGAACTATAGTAATGGACTGCATGTCATTTGGCAGTAAGTTAAAATCTACTGCTGTTTATTTGTCTCGTGGGGATTCCTGCAGTCGTTATATATGGTATTGTTTACAAATTCTCATAACCGAATTACGCAGAACACAACTTTGCTCAATAATTGGTTATGATGAAATCGTCCATACGAAGATCTGGAAATACGGAGTTGATTTTTGTGTACATGCGCCTGTCCTTTTCAGATTAAATTATTTTAATTAATATTTCCATCTCAAAGGTGCTTATTCACATAAGAGAAAGTTTGAAAGTCAAAATAACATGTCATTGAAACAATACCGTTTTTGTATTGCTGTTTGATATACAATTAAAAGTAGCTATTGAAAGCATAATTACTTCAGGAAGAGTCAATTTATCTAGGAATCTTCAATTTGTATGTTGTAGATATCGAAAGTGATGTCAAGCTTTCGGATTAATATACATGTTTTTTCACTGTATACACACTATGAACAATTTTAATTGAGAGCATTGAGACAAAAATGGCACTTTCTTTTTAGGGTAAATTCCTCCGTTTGCTACAGTCATTTCGCTTGTTTTATGTAACGACGACAAAAGAGCGTAAATCATCGGTACCACAGAAGTCTTTGGTTATCCTGGGGTCATTACTATGAAGTATTCTATTATATAGTTTTGACCGACCCCAGGATGCATATAGTGCCCTGTGGTCGGCACAAAGTGCGGTAAGACATTTTAGACAGTAGGGGAAGGGTGAAACGCAAGCGTGATCATGTCACCATCATATCATATCGGTGGTTTAACATACATTTTGTAATAGTCTTTGGCTTAGGACGGGACCGTGATTTAAAGTCTCATTTGAATGACTGGCGAGGCGGGAAATACAAGGGTTTCCCTGACATTTCCTTTAGTGAGACCCGGGATCGAACCCGGGAACCCTATACTGTGATGTATTGAACATCGATGTGTGAGTTAGCACCTCGTCTAATTGATCGATAAACATGGGCCCTGCGACCAAACCCTAGCTGTGCCCGCGTTCTTTTCGACGTATAAAGCAAATCAATTATCCACATCTATCTTTTTTATTCGAACATGTACATTAATGTTCGGACACAATAAATGAATATGAAAATCACCATAATTAACACCGAGGATTAATTAAAGGTATACAATTCATGGCCGCGATGTTACTGAAACTGTGTTAAAACAGGGTTCGTGTGTGGTCCAATGGCTAAGATGATTGACCTTTAACTCTGGGATCTCAAGGTTTGAGTGCCATCAAAAACTAGGTCTACTAACGTACTGGGAGCGTCCTTTAGGAAGTTCCCTCGGAGCCCTTGTCTAGGACCGGTAAGTCCCAGGTAAGTCGTTGTGCATCCGAGGATTTGTTGACAGAGCGGGTATTATTATATTTATTCACAACCTTTTTTACATCGCGTCAACATTATTTCAGTTATGTTGTGAACTTGCGATGTCCAACTCTTAATGATGGAGCAATGCCCCATACTCAACTATCCTTAAGAGCTATTCAAATCTAGTAGAAGTAGTCGGGAGACTTACTCTCATGAATGCTCAAATACCGTCACCAAGACTTGGACCCAAGCGGAGAGAGGCCATGTGATTTCAAGCTCTGCACTCTAACCACACGACCACGGAGGCCACTTTAAGATCTTATTACAAATGTAAATAAATAAATCATATCAAACTCCCTTATTGTTGAAACGTTAAACAGTGCACGTTGCGACGTCTGACCTTCAAATTGTCACGCTATGTTAGACAGTGCTCACTCTGGTTAAAGTTTAACAAATCAATGCCTTTGCGGCATTTGATAATGCGTGCGTGCTCAATGGTATTATTTATAAAACTGACGGATACGTCATATCATATAGAACAAGGAAGAATGCTTACTCGGAAATATGCGAAAATACAGTCCTGACTTAACATGGTTCCTGATCCGTAAATGTAACGAGTCATGGAGGTAAGGTTACAAGTTTGAATCTTTACTCGGCGATTATCAATGGCCTAATATCTAACCTGGTAACCAGAGCCGTGTCCCGACATACCGATGAGTAATGGAATATGGGGTTAAGGTTACACGTTTGAATCTTTACTCGGCCAAAATTAATAACCGGAACTTCAATCATGCCCCCTGGCAATCGTAACTACTCGGGTATATCCGTAGGGAATACGCCTCGTATGAAATAAGGGTAGGGTTACAAGTTTTGTGTTAAATATCGCGGCTAATAGCACATTTCCAAATAAGCGTTGATGATTAGTAGTGCAATGTATGCAGAGGTGTTGAACACCACTTAAAACCACGTAATAGCGAATATATAAGTTGTACCATATTTTTGTTTCCTTGATCAAATAAGATGATTGTTTAGATATTGCATTTGACATTTTCTTTTGAAACAAAAGTACAACGCAATTTGTTTTGCGAGAATAAATATAGTGGCTTCCATGTTATGTTTAGAGCGTTTTCATTGGATGAACCCGAATTTCTCCATTTTCTACAATGCTTTCCAGGAGTCGTCAGCAAAAAAGTGGTTAAATGTCGTGATTGTTTCGTAATGAGTCTACAGCCGAAATGATCTTGGATAATGTTGCGCGCTACCAAGGTAGATGTTGAAAGAGAACAATTTTTCTCGTGCATGGCTAATTTCTACCCGGGTAAATAAGATCCCGCATCGTTCTCGCATTTATAACTGTGAGGAACGAACGATAACTCTGTATAGGATATTATGGCCTGGGGTCTGGCCCGTACGTATACTAGTACTCCGTACTAGGTAACTAATGCAAAATTTCACCACATGCCACATCCAACTGACCGTGAGCGGCAATTCAAAAACCAATCAGAAGCGACAATTCATTCTTTGACACATGGCCCTAATGTTGGTATGCAACTATGCATGGGCCAAGACACCAAGCTAATGATATTGGTGCAACCAGGTGCATGGTGTCTAGAATTGCTTTGAATGTGGCCAATACTTAAGTTCCGAATATGAAAGTCTTTAAGGGATTCTTGAAGTGGTAATGATCAATCCATATCAAATCTGATAGACGGGTGGTTTTGATTGCCCAGAGGTCCGTACGGCCGTATACGCATATTAAGGTCCCTGTTCTGAGCAGTGCTTTGGCTAAGTGGTGTTCATGAAACGTTATAGAAATTGCTCTTTTTGAATCGACTCGAATCCCTGCGGCAAAGACTTTAAACCATTGCTCAATAGTAAAACGTTAATAGGGTAACATGTTGAGGCTTTAAACGTGACATGTCTCTAATTTTATATGGTGTAGAGCATCTTGTGAGCAGGTAATTGGTATCAAGTCCTAATGAGATCTGTATTTATATTTTTCGCCAATTAAAACCATCTACTAAATATGCGTTTGATGTCTAGGATAAGCATAATTATAGACCCTGTGATTAACCTCTCCTGAACAGAAAGCAAAGAATCAAGAGCAATGCTTATTGTTTGAAAAAAAGCATGCATATGCATAAAAAGTTTTGTACTAGACAAAAAGTCCGAAAGTAAAGGATAGTAGTAATTTTGTTGCAGTATGTCAGTTCGATACATAATTTGACCCAATGAGATTTTTTTTTTTTAAATTACCCAGTATTTTAAGGCTTTATATAAAAAATATATAGTTTTGTGTCGTCTGCTTTCCAAAACCTAAAACGTATGCTTAATTGTTTTCAGGAAATATACCCAGAGTAGCAAACAGGTTAGATCACAGATCAGCCGCCAAATAATCTAACCTGTTTGCATAAGTATGAAGTCGGTTCCAGCACAAATAAGTTCGGTTATCAAGGCTGTCGTTTTAGTCCAATCCACACAAAATGGCCGCCAAACGAAAGCCGGATTCGCAGGTCCCGTCAGAAGAAAGTGATCAGCTGACAATTCGACCATTGTAAGACTTCTTTAACCCTCAATTCGAAAATGAGGAACTTGTTTGTTCACAACGTTTATCAAAAAAACTTTTATTTTGTGTTTCAGCTAGTGACAACCTTATTGTCATATGATTTCGCGAATTTTAATTTTACAATGTTCAATTGGCGACGTTGTTTATTGAAAGTTATTTTATATACTTCATCAATTTCGACTGCTGTTGCTTTTTTGTCAAGTCGAAAATTATGATATAGAGAAAATCGTTAATCCAAATTTTAAAGTGACGACTGTCAAATCTCAAGATTCTTTATTCTTTTTACAAAAGTGTTGAATTGATCATGTATACTTACTTTACCTAGGGTTAACTTAGTTCTGGTTCCTCTTGGTTTGTCTTTACCAGGCTTGTCATTTTCATTACTTTTTATGTCAGATTAAACTATGGCATACGGTTCCGTAAAGATTGAATTCTGCCCTGTAATTGGGGTACCCCTATAATTGTCATACAGGACCCCCTTGATTTTGTCAGTGTTTTGCTGTTGAATGAATTCATTGATGCCACTGAATCAGGCAGTTTCAGATTCTTGAAAATCCCAATGTAAAGGATAGGATTTGTAGTTTAGGCAGTGGAATCAATTCATAGTTTGTACCATATATAGTCCTTAGCAGTCATTGGGTTATCAGTGTTGTCACTAACTTGCTAAGAGCCAGCCACTGGCCAATTTGACTGCTTCAAATGACTATTTGGTCTGCTCAAAAACAACAAATATATTAGGTGGTCATAATTAAACACCTAATTTTTGTGGCTGTTTGCCTTATTGGACTCCTCAAATCAAAAGTTTGCCATTTACTGCAAAAATTAATGACAACGCTGGGTTATATTTGGAACTGCAGGCCTGGGTTTCACGAAACATCTCAGTTTGAGTACGTCCTCAACCTCAGATTTTCACTCAGCTGAGATTTCTCAACTAGTGCGTTTCAAGTAAAATCTCAACCTCAATTTGAGGTTCCTCAGCTGAGGAACAATTTGAGTAGGATTTTACGGTGCTTAAGCGGCCCAAACTAGCAATTTCTTGTGAGGGATGAGGACGAAATCCTTTGTTTTGAAATCTCTTACCCATATTACCAATGTTTATTGTTTTATGATTGTTGATTTTAAGATAAGTGAATGAAAATTGCCAGTATATCATAATCAAGTAGTTTTTACTGACAATGATATTGTTTTCTCAAAAAAAGCGATCCGTTCAATTCTTTGTTATGGCACTGTGTTGGTTTAAAAAGTTCTAATAAAGCACCCGGCTATAAAATGTATGCACTTTAAATATGCATACACGAGTGAACATAGAACAGTGTATTGGTTGTATGTTTCTATAAATATCCATATTCGAATGTAAGTAAACTCACTTGATGAAATGAATGCAAAAAGATCACCTACGCAGAGAAGCGAACTCGGGGCGCTTGCATCAGGGTCGACCCACATGACCACTGCGCTAATGTGACTTGTTGCATACGGTTGCATAATTTTAAATTATTCATATTTCATATCTAAAATTGCGCAATTTTAAAGGGAGACCACTTCAAATAAATTCTAAGAAGTTTGCATCAAAACACGTTGTTAACGGCATCACTTTCTTGCTGAAAGAAACCTTAAAATCAATCTAACACCCACTTTGACTTAACATTATGCTTTTGACATAAGTTCACAAAACAGAAATTTAAGATATTTCTGTGGCGTTTACAACTTCAAAAAAAAATGCAACCAAAACAAAGTGCGACGAGTAGCTAAGTTCCAATTCGGTTTCGACTCGCAATGTTATCATTTATGTGCTTGTAATTTTGTTGTTCCTCTTCTTTGGTCCTCCAAACTGTATTTTCTAACTATCTTTAACTTGGAAAGCTGGAATTTTCCTATAAAATATTGTAGAGACCGCACAAACCTGAAGGTTGCAGATAATTAAACTGACATTACGTAGTTGAGGATTGATTTGAGGTAGGTACATACCTCCCTCAAGTATTTGAGAAAAAATCTCAGATTTTACTTGAGAAAAATGTTCGTGAAACGCAATTTGAGGGAATATTTGAGGATCCTCAATATTTGAGAACGTACTCAAGTTGAGATTTTTCGTGAAACCCAGGCCAGGTCTTGGAACTGCAGGTTCAGTCCTTCTTCTTGACTGCATATGACTTGCCAAGTTCTCCTTTATGTTCATCACCTTGTCCTGTTTGAATAGATTTTCATTAAATTAAGAAGAAAAAAAAGATAACAGAATAAGATAATTTCATCTATAGGGTAAATCTGACATGTTTTTTTCTGTTTTGACTTGCAGAGGTTCAGGCCAGGAAGTAGGAAGATCATGTCACATTCTTGAATTCAAGGGAAAGAAAATTATGGTAAGTCCTTATCTAATATGTAAATAGGCAAAGCCTAAATCAGCGGAAGAGATGTTTTCAGGGTATGAACAGTGCTAATTCTCGATGATTATAAGACATGTTTCCTTTGTGATGTATCGGTTATAGGCAAATATAAATTTGCCTTAATTATTGCATTAACATACAACTTCCCAGATTATTCTCTCGAAAAAAAGTGAGGCACAATGTCTTTGTTGCATGTTTTCAAATAAATTAGGTGTTTTATAAGGGAAGCTGGCTTATTCGTGCTCATGCCAACTCATACCGGACCACTGGTATCCACCTGAATTTGGTTCACAACATTTCTCGGCTGACCTTGTTTTATCGCTTGTTGTAAACTAACCTTATCGTATTCACTCTTTTAAAAGCATCATGTGAACATGTTGCCATCTCAGTTCCTCTGTGAAAGGGAATTCAAAGTACTTTTAAGTTAAATGTCAATTATTCTTGAACTTTCACAATTTACATGTAAATGAGCGCAAGTATGGCTTTAAGAAATAAATAAAAAGAATAAATCAATGGAAAACAATATGTCGCATAACATGAATTTCAATCTTCCTTTTCAGCTTGACTGTGGGATCCACCCTGGATTGAATGGTTTTGCTTCTCTCCCCTTTCTGGATCTGGTAGACATTGAGGAACTAGATCTGGTGCTAGTCAGCCAGTATGTATCTATCCTATCACTATGTATGTATTCTAGGGTGAACTTCAAATGACAAAGCCCCACTCTACTTGGTTTCATTCTAAAAGAGGGGCTTACAAGAAGGCCTTCTCAATTACCTTTTTTCATCAGTTTTTTTTTAGTCACACTGGATTTTTGGTAATTCAGTGATACAACTCCTCAAAGCTACCAGGCCAAGGCCTCTTCCTAATACATGGAACAGTGGCCCTATGTTAAGAATAAGTTTTCTGTATATAAAGGTAGAATACCCATAATCCGCCAGTCTGAATTTCTTTCCTTTGTTGGATTGGTCGTTCTTGGTATTATACATCAGCCTGGCCCGGAATACCCCTTTACACTGAATAGTTCCTGTCCCAACTGATGTACACTTAGAACCAAGGAAGTTATCAGATGAAAGAATGAGTTTCAAAATGGTGGATTATAGGTTATCTTCCTAAATGATAATTTCAGTTTCCATTTGGACCACTGTGGAGGACTGCCGTATTTCCTGGAGAAGACGGGGTTTAAAGGAAGATGCTTCATGACTCATGCTACAAAGGCCATTTACAGATGGCTCCTCTCCGATTATGTTAAAGTCAGGTAAGATACATTATCTGTCTCTTTTTTGAACTTAAAAAATCTTCCTTGATTTCATTTAATTTATTTCTGATAATTCAATTTCTGATTGGATTTAAATTAAAATTGTTTGAACTCAAAGCAACAACTAACCTGATTTTTCTTACATTTTTTTTTATTCTTTCCATTATAAGCAGAAATCAAAATACTGGTATTGGAAATTTAGTGAAGGTGTAATTTACGAGAACTTTTTTTTCTTTCTTTTGTGTAATGTGGACAGTAAAACTTATTCTCCATTATATTTACATGGGGCAGGTCAAAATGAAAAAAAACAACAACATTAAACACGGCAACTGAAAGCAATATAATCCTTTTTTTCTTTTTGATATGCATGGAAGCTATTGTGACATAAGTATGAATTTCTTACAAAACCCATTTATCCTTTTGTCACTGATTTTTAAAGTCCTTGTCAGCAAATGTCATATTGAGTTACAGATTGAATGGACTGAAAAATATTTTAGATACTTTTCCCCCGTCACATTGTGACAGTGAATCACATTGTTTCAATGTGTTTCTTGCAGCAACATTGGGACTGATGACCAATTGTACTCAGATAAAGATATCGAAAGTAGTATGAAGAAGATAGAAACATTAAACTTCCATCAGGTAAAATCAGTCATCTTTCTCAAGTCTGTTGTAGAAATAAATTCTTAGTATTCAAGAGACAAACCATTATCTAAACTTGACGGCTTTACACATGTAAATCTTGCTCAACATCTTTCTTGATCAAAGTATTTTATATTATTGCAGATATTTATATTTGAGTAAAAGCAAAAGTTCATATGGCTGCTAAGCTATTGTCACAGGTTTACGCTGTTGTTTGTCTCCATAAGTATATACTTTGATTTCACTGACTTCCAGCATTACTTCTGGTTAATCCTAAATTTAATTATAGAAAGATTCAAGTTATGTATGAGGGCAAAGTGTGTTGTAGGAGACGGTACACTGTATTTACAAGATAGAGACACAAGCTTGGATGTTCAACTAAGGCTATCAAGTCCTAAGCATCATTTGGCCATAACCTTCATGTAATCAACACAATATCGATAAACATTTTTATAAATACACATGTTTGTTATAAACATTTTCTACATTTGAAATCAGCTTTTGAAAAAGAAATAAATTTATCTTTTTAAAAAAACAATGATAAGTATTATTAAGCTATAATGTTGAAATAAAGATTACATTAAATTGCATATATTTACCAATTTTCATATATTCACTATATTTACTTCATTATTGCTTCCCTAATCCCTATGAAGTAGGCATTTATAAGAGTTGTCTCATTGAGATGAATCCAATAAAATGCTACCAAAATAGGCTTTTTCTTAGAGTTGTTAAATTCTTAGAATGCTGGTTACTTTTCTAAAAATAGGTTTTCCACAACCTTAAATATCTGGTTAATATTGATGAGGTAAGATACTCAGAGTAGCAAACAAGTTAGTGCTCAGGCCAGTTGCCAATTTCTTTGGCAACTGGCCTGAATCTAATCTGTTTGCATAAGCATGAAGTCAGTTCCAGCCCTATAAGGGTTGAAGACCCCCAATACTACCCTCATGTAGACAACAAGTGTAATATTGTGTTGATTATTTACAGGAAGTAGAGGTGAACGGGATAAAGTTTTGGTGTTATACAGCTGGCCATGTGCTGGGTGCTGCCATGTTTATGATTGAAATAGCTGGAGTCAAGGTAGGCAGGGGTTTCCCTTGACACAATTGATTATTCCTAATTTGGGGGACGCCTTACCCCTTATATATAAATTGTGAATGGAATAGGATGGTTTTTAGGGGTCATCATTTACTATTTAAGTTGAATCCATTACCAAACAATAATGACATTTGATACCTAAATTGCTCTTAACTACAATGATTTTTACCCTATCAGAAGATTATTTTCCAATTTCATCGTATTTTGAAATGTCCTCTGCAAACTCTTTCAATTTTAGACAGTCGAAAATTTGGCGCTTGGTAAAGAAAAAATCTTGGTATGCAATAGTCAGATGACATGTGATGTCTTGTGAGCTGACACTTTTTTCTTTTTATATGTTTAATAGTAGTAAAGAATTGCACAAAGGTGAAGTTGGCTTTAAAACCCTTCCCTCATTAAATAATTTGTAACTAGTCTTAATTGTAAATGATAAATGATACTTATAATGAAGTCTGAGGCTAGTTACATTTTTCTGTTCCCTTTTTTGGTAGACACCATCTTGAAAAAGGGAGAGGTCCCTTTAGTTAATATTTTACCTTGTAATACACATGGTTCTTATTATGCTTAAAACTAAATTTCTTTTGACTTGTAATATATATATGAGTTACTAATGATAATGAGAAACTTAATCAGTAATCTAAGCAGGATTGTATTGATATTTATGAGAACTATTAACTGGTTTCAGATATTATATACTGGAGACTTTTCCTGTCAAGAAGACAGACATTTGTGCTCAGCTGAAATACCCAACGTTCATCCTGATATCATCATTACAGTAAGTAGGGCTCTGTATTTTATCATTACATTCTACTTTTTGGAGATTTTCTGAGAAAAACTGCCTACCTCAACTCTATTCTTCAAAGAAATACCGTATATACTCGACTATAAGTCGCCCTTGCCTATAAGACGCACCCCCTACTTTGATCTAAGATTAGGGGAATTCAGCGTTGACTCGACTATAAGACGCATCTACTTTTTGATGATCGTACAGATTAATCATACACCGATGAATGATGCAAAAGTTTTGTCAACTGTAACATTGTCTTCCCACATTATTTGATATCTAGGGATACGATGTTTTTTAATTAGCAACTAAGTCATAAATATTCTGTCAATCTTCATCATTAATCCATTTTAGCTGTAGTAGAAAGCAACTTAAGATTTCACTCTAGTTTTATTTTGACAGGTGGTGAAATTTACCTCAGTTTCAGAGGGTTGGAATAGGGAAGACCGGTATGATCCGGTTTAATCTGGGGAAATTATCTATAATTATAATCCAATCAGACGGTGACAATCCAGCAAATTGGAAGGTGCTATAAACACAGTTGTCAGTTTAATCAAATTGCATAATGTCAAACTGTCAGATAATGACCCTTATCGCTGTTTTTACAATGTACATCACAGTTTGACATCCAGTGTTATAACACATGGTAAGTGTTATCTTATGCACCTGGAAGTCGGCGCCGTTTTAATGTCCAGACCTTCCATAGTCACGGAAATCTTGACAGATAAAGAAGATATGACTAATTTAACTAATAACTGATATATTCTACCGATGTTCTCATTTTGATAAATACTCATTAACCGTACCTAAGCTATACCGCTATATATTCCCAACTATCCTAGTTACTTCCCTTATTTACAAGACCGCCATTTGCAACATGTTGGACAAAAGTAAACAAACCTGCAAATCTCTCTAGGGAAAGGTAAAATAAACAAAAATGACGCTGAAAAATTATGTGATGTTGATTGACTTTGCTTATAAGACGCACCCCCCACTTTGTCATCCAAATTCTATGTAAAAAAATGCGACTTATAGTCGAGTATATACGGTAAGTGTTGTATTTATGTGACTTAAAACTTAAGAAAATTAAATTAAAAATTAAAAGCATTGAACTTTTGTCATACAGTATGTGCCTCAATATGTTATTATATTAGTATGAAAGAGACATAACTTAAACTGTAATAAGGTAGATGTTGTGGGAGACTTTCAGGCTTATCTTAGTCATATAATTAGGATTGAATGTAAAGCAATAGAATGGCTATAAAGACTTTTTATTGTCTTGTATTCAATCCATTCTGTAGATAAAGCCATCAATTACATATAAACCAGCATAGCATTCAGGGATCAGGAAATCTCCGAATCCCAATCCGTCCGAGAATCGATCGAAAAACCCTTCAAACATTTAAACAAACCCTTTATTTGGGTGGGTTAACATTAAGTATAAACTTAATGTTTATGTATTTTTAGTTCCAATAATCATATTAAAATTGTCCATTCGAAATGAAAGGTAAACATAATCTGAGGTCCATTTGTTTTAAACTCTTCAAGAGTCCCTTTGGTGATTCCCCTGATGTTCTACAAAGTTATTCAATGTTTAACAATTGCATTGCGTCGGCGTGGGATGAAAAATTTTAATATCATCACACTTTACACATTAAAACTCTTTGATGTCTAGCAAACTTTCAAGTAACTTTACACTTTGGACCGAATGTGCATAAATTGATCGGTTTTCGAGGAATAAGGGTGTCATGTGTACTTTTCAATCAAGCGTGCCTGTCTGTTTAAAAAATTAAACCCCCACTGATACGCGCCTTGGGCATTGTTTGACGCGGGGAATACAGTTAGAGGATTAATTATGTGATTCTGGAGGTATTGTTAGGTGTGTAGAGTGTCAAACCGTCTATTATCCGGACCGATTTTTACATCAAATCTCAACTTGTAACTGGTCCAGTACAACTGAAATCGGTCCAAAACCGGTATTTTCCTGATCCCTGATAGCATATGAGTATCCCCTTCATGGGTTTGAAAGATTGTTCATTGACAAGGTAGTGGTTTTCTTTCTGGTTTTGTTTATAGATTATATTGTAGATAAACCTGATTACATTATTTTAGGAGTCTACCTATGGGACACACATACATGAAGACCGTGAAGATAGAGAGGCCAGATTTACGGGACTTGTACACGATATCGTGACAAGGGGCGGACGATGTCTCATACCTGTGTTTGCCCTGGGCAGAGCTCAGGAACTCCTTCTTATTTTAGGTAGGGCTTCTTTGACTGATTACAGATTGATCTTTCTCTCTTAAAACTGATTGTTCACAGATATGACAAATTTTGGAGCTTAAAACTTAATCTCTTTAAAGCTGTATGGTTGTATGATACACACTTGAGAGTAGCCATTGAAAGCAAAATTAGTTTGTATCAATGTTTTTAAAAGCCTGTTTACTGTGGATTCGTATGAATTTAGATCCAAAAGTGTTGCAACAGTTTTGAGATCTACCGCATAAAGAAATAACATACTCAAAATATCTTGCAACCCTAAGTGCTTCTTTACTAAATGCTGATGACTTAACAACCCTAGAAATATTTCATAACATCTCTACACTAGGTGAATTTTTCATTTTTTGTTAATTTTTTTCTGCTTTAGCTTTCAACTTGTGCCAGACTACCAGTTTACAATTACACATATTGTTCAAATACAGGGATCGAAAAATCTGATTTTAATTTGTTTGTCTATTAATGCCAGTCTGTTTCTGCACTTGTTTGTATTATTGTTATACAGTAAATTTCAGTAAACATTTACATTAAAAGCTTTTTGACAAGTTGGGTAATTAGGATTGTTGAATTTACCACCCCTAAAACAAAGTGTATTTTGGGCCAAAGCCGTCTTTGTACAAAATAAAATGTCCAAGGTCTGATTCACAAAACATCACATGTAGTCATGGGAATATCTATTATATAAAAAATGTAGATACTGAAGATGTTGTCTTGTTTTATTTTCAGATGAGTACTGGGGTAATCACCCTGAGCTACATGATGTTCCCATATACTATGCCTCTTCCCTTGCCAAGAAGTGTATGGGTGTATATCAAACTTTCATTAACTCCATGAACGAGAAGATACGGAAACAAATCTCCATCAGTAACCCATTTGTATTCAAACACATCTCAAACTTAAAGGTATGGGGCTAGGTGCATTTGATTAGTAGTTGTATGACGAGGGTGTTTAATGAGACTTATAACAATCTGATTGTTTGCTGGAAAATCATTTTAACTATTGGTTATTTGAATGTGAACTACAACATTGTTTGTTCACTATCCCAAAATGCAAACACTTATTTACACTGTTCCTGTAGATGTAATTTCAAACACTATTGTAATGTACAACTTGCTCATCTTGAGCGTGTTTCCCAGTGTCATGGGGATTTTCAACCTTAACTCATTGGGTTTATCTGATGAAAGCACCTTTGAAGCTGTCATTTTGTTTCTTGAGACTTCTTTAATTGTAGTTACGATTGGGGGATTTCAACATGTGTTAATCTTTATCTTAAATCATTTTGTCTCTGGCATTTTGTCTCTTAGTTTTTCCAAGTGTGATTTTGTCTGCTTCTATGTTTCTCAGAACAGTGTAGGGGGTAATGCAATCTGATACAGAATAATGATCATTCTTTGTTTCTTTCTTTTGTTTCTATAAGAAGAATTGTTTCTATATGGCTTAAAGGCCATCAAAATGTTGTGTGTCTGTTGTTTGAACAGTAACTTGGGTAACAATTATTGCAAAAATGTTTTAATTCTCATTTTTATATCTATTCCTTATTGTTTTTATCCAATATGTCAATTTGTACAATGTTCTCTTATTTATCAAAGACTTATTGGAAAAAGGATTAATTGTTCCTTTTAAATAATGTTAATTTTGATAAAATATATCCAATCTCTGATTTTTTTTTTCAATCTATTCATTTGTATTTCCCTTGTTCTAGTATCCCTTTACCAAACGCCAAATTGACTGTCCCAAATTGAAAGAGTATGTAGACACCATTTCAAAATGTGATGAAATTGAAAAACAACTTTCTGATAGGTCAGAAAACATTGTGAGAAAAGGAGAAATTTCTCGTTAAGAGCAATTTCTCCTTTTCCCATAATGTTTTCCAGAATCATCTGCAACAAAGTGGTTAAATGTCGTTATTGTTTGGTAATTGGATATAGCAACATAGAGGGACTTGCTAACTATGTCAAGGTTATTTTATAGAGACCATTTTTAGGGTTCAATTCAAGACTATAGTAAGTGCTTCATGTTTGTGAAGCACCTACTATAGTTTTGCATCGAACCCTCGATTTTTACTATTTATAGAGTATGGAACATTTTGAGGACACAGGTCCGTCTGTGGTGTTGGCGTCCCCAGGTATGATGCAGAGTGGACTGTCGCGGGAGTTATTTGAGAGCTGGTGTACAGATAAACGGAACGGGTGCATCATTGCCGGGTACTGTGTGGAGGGAACACTTGCCAAGGTTGGTCTTTATAACTGAGACTTGTGTTACTAAAGGCATCAGTTTTATAAACAGTATACAGTTGCATCAACATGTTTGTTTATGACGGTCACTATCATGTAAACTCCTGAAAAGTTTAAAGACTTTGCCGCACTATAAATAACATCACCGGGCCAATATGTGTAACATGTTCTGAGAGACGTTTCTTATGATGTAGACCCCTGAATAGGATGGTGGCCAAACTGAAATCTGTTTTTTTTTTCGCCTTGTTCAATACCAATAATACCTAGCGATCTTCGCCGAAACGCCTGATTTATTTTTCGGTCAACGGGTCAAAATATTGTGCAATTCATAGTGCAGGTAGATTACCATATCATGATCGCTTTCCATTTTCTCTCAATAAATCAGCAAAAAAAGGTATTGATATACACGATTACTGTTTGAGTCTGGCTTCTTCCTTAACCCTTATAGTGCTGGAACTGAATTCATGCTAATGCAGACCGGTTAGATCACTGGCCAGCCGCCAAGTTAATTGGCAAGTGGCCTGTGATCCAACCAGTTTGCCACTTTGAGTATCTTTCCTCATAAGAATTAAGCAGACATTTAAGGTTTTGGAAAGCAGACGACACAAAAATATATTCCTAGAAAGTTAATCAGCATTCTAAGTGTTAAATTCACCCAACACTGAACACAAATGTGAATTATTGATTGATGATCTTGTTTATGTGCTTCCAGCTTATTTTGTCTGAACCAGAGGAGATTACCACAATGGCAGGACAGAAGTTGCCCTTGAAATGTTCTGTAGATTACATCTCTTTCTCGGCCCATACAGATTACAAACAGACCAGTGGATTTCTACGAACACTCAAACCCACACATGTGGTAAGATCACTCAGGACAGATAACTCTTTTGTTCATTTAGTTACAATTAAATGGTATTCTTTGGTCTTTTTCCCTTGAATTGGGAAGAGAGGTAGACTTGTTATTTTTGAGATGTGTGGCTGAAATTGGTGTTTGGAGAAACCAAAAAGCTGGTGTGAATTTGAATTTTTGTGAAACTGCATGGCTTTGAAGGTATTGACTATTAGGAAGTTGCCTTTTATAGGTCCGTGTTATATAACACAAAAAAGGGCCTGGTTTTATTGATAGGTCCATAACCAAAATGACAGCATGCCAACATACATTGAGATGTACAATAGAGAACACACTATCTAAAATGAAATATCTTTAAATGAGGAATCTCTTCTTTCGTCTAGGTGCTTCCAATTTGCTAGAATAGTTTTTTCTCATGGATATTGCCATTATTTCTTCAGTATTGCAATTCAAACAATGTCAAATCCGATGCATTGTTAAGGATCTTAATTTAATCTAAAGATAGACATCCATTTCATTTTTAGATCAGATGACCAATGAAAACTGTCCAATTTCAGTGAGATCCAGTCTATTTATACCCTAGTACTAAACAGTGTTTCCCAAATGCTGAGTGAGTCAGAAATAGAGCTAAGTTGATTGTTTACACACTGAATTGACTGAATTAGCAATGTCTTCGACATTGATATCTTTAAATTTGTTATTTTATTGTGCATATGGGCTAAATCCCCAACCAAACACCTTTGAATGCTTTTACGATACAAGAAAAATATTACACAAAACTGATAATTGCTTTTAACTTTAAAATAATTATTTCTTCATACAAACAGCCATGCATAAACTGCCAATTTAACTATCTATGTTTACTACAGGTGTTGGTTCATGGTGAACAGAATGAGATGGCCCGATTAAAGGCAGCTTTGATCCGAGAGTATGAAGACGACGCGGAGTACCAAATGCAGGTCTATAATCCCCGGAACACTGTCTGTGTCGAACTCTACTTCAGGGGAGAGAAAACTGCAAAGGTAGGAATATTAGTATAGGGGTAGAGAGTCTGCCTGGGGGACTTGAGGGTCCTGGGTTTGATTCCTGTGAGTATTGGGGTAAACTTCGGGACTTTTCATTAATTCACAGGAAGCGGGATCTGCCTTGTGACCTTTCATTAATCCACACTGGGAACGAGTACTGGTTGTTTATCGAAGCAGTAGATTCAAGAGCGATTGTTTTAAGTTGTAAGAATTTGTTCCAATATCAATATAAAATAAAAAAAAATAGGTAACTAATTCAACTCATTACCAGTTGATAAATCTTTGTGGATTTCTATGAGTTCCAGATATGATGCCTTTTTCAGATGCCAACTTCTTCCTGCTTTCCAAACTCTATTTTGTTTGTTGGCTCTCAATGG
Source organism: Cerastoderma edule (assembly GCA_947846245.1). NCBI lineage: Eukaryota > Metazoa > Mollusca > Bivalvia > Cardiida > Cardiidae > Cerastoderma > Cerastoderma edule. The sequence goes on along the minus strand of OX401416.1, from coordinate 8,747,218 downwards.
AATTGGCTCTAATCTGGACCTCTCAATCCCATATTAGACATTTTAATATCATTCACAAGATATAAGAACCCAGATGGATGAATTAATAACAGTCAATTTAAGAGCCCGATACATGCCTGCTAATTTTCAGGCCTGGTCCTGATTTCATGCTTTTGAGATTAAAAGTTTTCCTTCTTTGTTCATATTAGAGATGTTAAAATTCAGGTTTCAAGTAATGATTTTAACCCATTTCCAATAAACAATAACAACCTCTGACCAGTTTGTTGCGGACCATATTGGAAAACTTTGTGGAAAAAGGAGAAATTGCTCGTAATGAGCAATTTCCCCTTTTCCCACAATGTTTTCTGCCCTATTAGAAGATTGCTTTGGAATTTCATCAAATTCTGAAATGTGGTCTGCAAACCCTTTCAATTTGGGACAGTCGACAATTTGGTGTTTTGTAATGGGGATTGAGCATTGCTTAACAATAGCAGGCCTGTGATATTGCACTATGACAAGGGCATATAGGACAGATTTATCTGTTATGATGTTGTGTAAAAGGGGAGGGGCTCTTTTCACACTTTTATTGATGCATGATGCATCTTGGTTGAGAATGTAACCGAGATTGAAAGACTTCTCTTTGATTTCATATTATTTTATGTATGTATATTATTACTTACAAAGACATTGTTCAACAGCGTTTTGAGGGTTGAGTGCAATTCTATAGTAAGTCCTTCATATTTATGAAGCACTTACTATAGTCTTGCCTTGAACGCTCAATATTGAATACGGAATAACTGCTTTCCATTTTTAATCACCTTTGAACTTTTCTTTTGTCAAAACTCTGATATTTGATTGCATATAATGTGGGTGCTTATAGTAACATATGATCAATTGCTATAGAAGGGTTTAAGAAAGATATTTATTTTGTGACTTAAGTTTCCTACCTTCCAATTCATTTTGAAAATCTGTGAGCATAATTAACACTGTCAACTCTATATTGTAGGTCGTTGGAAGTTTAGCTGCAAGAAAACCTGAGATTGGGGAACATGTTTCTGGAATTCTTGTAAAGAGAAACTTTAATTATCACATCATGGCACCATCAGATCTCAACAGTAAGTGGCTGGTTTTTGTTTTCATCTTCTTTTTTTTTTTTGCTATTAAAAATCCTTGTTTAAACCATTACTTAACCATAACAACATTTTTTGCACTTAGTGGCAGAGGACTCTATGAAACATTGTTGGAAAAGGAGAAATTACTCTTAACGAGCAATCTGTCCTTTTTGCAGTGCTTTCTGCTATCAGAAGATTATTTTTCAATTTCATCACATTTTGAAATGTTGTCTGCAAAACTCTTTCAATTTGGAACAGTTGAAAATTTGGCATTTGGTAAAGGATTTATGTGTAAGGCTTAAAATATTAATATAATGTCATTACCCTAATACAAGAGATACCCTTGTAGCAGACAGATTTAAAAGTTTGGTTACAAAAGGCAACATTACAAACATTTTTTCGCATAAAAAAACAAATATTAAGTTTGTTAGTTATTTATGCATTTCTTTTCATGGATACTTTTGTCACTGTAATTGTTTCCTTTGAAGATGATGCTGCCAATTTCTTTGAATGGGCAAAACAATGCTCAATGACAAATTAAAGTTGTAATAAAGCTCAGTTAGAATAAAATCTTGGGAGTTCCAGTTAAATTGAAATTAAATATCAAAATACATTTAATATCCTTTTGAAAATTAAGTGGGATGGTATCAAGGTCAAATAGTGCTTTTCGAAGTGTAGAATTGAAGAAGAGTGTACAATTGGAGACAAAACAAGGTTAGTTAATAATTGCTGGGGGAAAGTTTTTTTAATGTAAGGGGTCAACAGAATTGAATGTCAAGGTCCTACACTGAGTTATTGTTATTTTGGCTTCATAGCTTGTGTGTATCACATGACCTTTCAAACATGTGCCCCCGTTTTTGCCAAGATTTTTTTTGTAATTTCCAATAGATCTCCTATGTTAACAAAGATGTTAAATCATATGTCAAAGTAGGACTTTGAAACATGAATTATAGAGCAAGGGCTGTAAAGTCATGATCATAGAGTGTTCTGCTATATTTTAATATATATACATTGTAGTTTTAAAATATAGAAAACTCACTTTTTTACAATATTTTGAGTGACATCCTGGCTTTAAGTGGATTAAATCAGCGAGAAAAGTATTGTTCATTAAGCCTTAAGAAAGTTGGTATTACATCTAAGTCATCAGTTTCTCTGTATGTTACAATGAATTTAAAGTTTCTGTGTTGGTGCATTATGGGAATGGTGAATTAAACGCAAAATGGCATAATAAATCATAGCGACAAAATGATAAATTACTGCTAGTGGGTAGAATTGACCAATCAACAGAACCCAGCCCCAATGTTTGTTGGAGTTATTTTCACAATAACACCTATTGAAAGAAATATTCATGTGCACACATGCATTTGTTTGTTAGAGCCTAAAACCCATTTCCAATGGTATAGCTGTGATAGATAATCATTTTGAGGCATTTTGTATGTCAATTGGTTAAAATGTTTTTTATCATTTTCTTTAAATTACATTCTCAATGTTTCTATTACTTGTATTACTATTTCACCAGATTACACGGAGCTAGCAATGAGCACAGTGACCCAGCGACTCAGTATAAAATACACTGGGGCAGCGTCCTTGTTACAGTTCTATCTGACACAGCTGGCCGGGGACCTGGAGAAAGTGGACAGTGGGAAGGATAGAATCCTCTTCCGTGTGTTTAAATGTGTTAATGTGGTGTTGGAACATAAACTTGTCGTGATTGAGTGGTTGGCTAATCCAGTGACAGATATGTACGCTGATGCCGTGGTAACGGTCATTCTGAGGGCAGAGGCAGATCCAATGCCACAGAAAAGTATGGAGTCTTATCTTGTAGTCCTATCTGATTTTCAGATTCTTTGTTTGACTATTTAGAATTGCTAGTGGGGCCTCCCTGACCATTGTGGTTAGAATACCGGTACATAACTTGAATTCACATGGCTGCTCAGGTTCAAACCTGGTTATGGCATTTAGATCATGAGAGGCAGTCTCCCGACTGACATGTGAAATGATGGTTCTAACTTGCTTGACCAGACCTTATTGATAGATGAGTATGGGGTATTCCTCCATCATCAAGAGTAGCGCATCACATCATAACTGAAATATTGTTGACATAATGTAAAAACCATATGAATTGTTCAGTTGTACCAGAATGAATGACGGTGGTTTCTATGAAGCTATTTTTTTCCAATTGAGTATGAAACATTCATACAAAATGCAAAGAAATTGACTCTGTAATTTTATGATTACAACATAATTGTTGAACCATTTAATGGTCCTTTGGTCATGGTGAGTTCAAGAGATTCTTGCATTCTTTTTGAATAAGATATCTTAAGATTTGAGATCGTTAGTAAATAAAAACTGTTACATTTACACAGATTATGAAAGTTTATGAAATACACACCTCATTAATGCCAATTTTAACAGACTTACAGTCACACTTGTGATAAGTAGTCACACCCACGGGACAACATAAAATTGGCTGCTTAAGAGGTTGCTGCTTGTTGAAAAGTTATACTATCTAGTTTTAAGGTTTAACTTCAACATTAGGCATCCAGTCAAGTAAAATGTTGTATGTACATGAAAACCATATTGCAAAACCTTCTGGAATTTAATTGTTTTTTCAGATGTTCCACATGCAATTCATGTAGACAAAAGTCACATCCATGAATGTATGATAGAGATGTTATCTGACATGTTTGGAAAGGAATGTATTGGTAAAATGATTCGTGGAAACAATATCTCAGTAACTGTGGAGGACAAACTAGCCCTCGTTAATCTCGAGACAATGGTAGGTGTAGCTTCTTTATTTAGTGTCTTAACCCATTACCAAACAATAACGACAATGACCCCTTTGTTGAACATGACTTTTGAAAACATTGTGGGAAAAGGAGAAATTGCTTGTGACAAGCAATTCCTTCTTTTCCCACATTGTTTTCTACTCTATCAGAAAATCACATTCTGAAATGTCATCTGCTCTTTCAATTTGGGATAGTCAACTATTTGGCGTTGGGTAAAGAGTTAAAACTTTCTGTATCATTAGTTTATCATTTCAACAGTATATGGCCAGCATCATGCAAAAAGGACACTCGCACATATTTTATCGATTTTTGGTATATTATTTATATAACTGCAACTGTTTACTTGTGGCACGGTGATGTCATTTTGGATTTCCATTAAAGGCAGTCTCCTGTCTAACTCATGGATAGCCGATCATTCTTCCTGGCAGTTGAGTATGGCTTCTTCCTCCATTGTTTATAGTCAGTCATCACAATAAAATTGATAAAAATGCTGTCGCAATGTAAAACCGCATATAGATAGAAAAAATAAACCATTTGTGCCTATTTGATGACAAAGGTTCAATGCAAGACTATAGCAAGTGCTTCACGTATGTGCAGCACTGACTATAGTATTGCATTGAACCCTTGATAATCAATAATATTCTGGAAAAGTAGTGCCTTGGTTAAATATATCTGATTCTACCCATATCCCAGGGTTCAGTTCAAAGGTTCAGTGAAAGGCTGAAGTAAGGCCTTAACAAAAGTGAAGGAATTTCTAGTCATGCTTTGAACAGTTAATATATTCTCTTTTTGACATCCCATCTTCAGAAACTAAAGGCTCTTGTTCACAGATGTGAGAAGAATTGGAAGTTGAATATTTATTTTTTTAAACTTATATAACAGCTATGCTGTTGTATTATAGACACTAAGGAATAGTTATTGGAAGCAAAAAGAGATTTCTTCAATTCTTTAAAGTGTGTCTACAGGGAATTAAATGTATTTCAATCCAAAAGCATGGCATTGCTATTGAGATCTACAGCATACAGACTGTAAATACTTAGATAAATTGACGCTTCCTGAATAAATTGTATTATGCTTTCAATAGCTATTATTAATTAGATTTCATACAAAAATGAAATAAAAATGTATTATTTTCACAACATTTATTTTGACTTTCAAATTTTATTATCTATGAACAAATGGCTTTAAAGAAACTGAAATAATCATTAAAAACTGTATTTTATTTGTGTTATTCAGGAGGTGAAATGTGAGGATGAAGATCTGCAGCCAGTGATACAGACGGCAGTAACCAAACTACATCAGGCTATCTCTCCCATCAAACCCCACATACCACAGTCTCCTAAACAACCACAGCTACTCGACACAGACAAAAAACTGACAACCTAATAATGATGTGGTTATACTTACCTACTATATGTTGATTCATGCAGGAAACTTGCAGCATACCAATGGATTTTTGTTATCTTCACAGCTTCTTTATGCAGACGAGAGAATGAATGAATAAAAATGATTTCATTAGACCTGTTTCATGTGATGAATTTGAGTCCTAGAGTCATCAAACTGTAGTTTATCTGCAGAGAGACCTCCCAAAATGATAACCCAAATTAGCATACTTGCAAACTTAACCCATTACCAAACAATAACAACATTGGACCAGTTTGTCGCATATCGACAATGGAAAGCACTGTGAGCAATTTCTCCTTTTCCCACAATGTATTCTGTCCTATCAGAAGATAATTTTTCAATTTCATTACATTTTGAAATGTCGTCTGCAAACTTTTAATTCGGGACATTCGAAAATTTAACATTTGGTTAAGGGTTAAGGGCTTCTTTTGGTTGATGGGGAAAGTGATTTAAACTTCTAAAAGAATTATCAGTTTTATTACTTAACTAAACCCACAAGGCTGTTTAAGTTGAGACTTTTTGGACAACTGCATGATTCTATAGAAATTTTCAATTTGAAACAAAAAAGCCTTTAGAATGCTTGAACTTTAAACCAAGAGGATATAATAGTGGCCATGTACCTGGTACTCATAGAATTAGACCAAATAACCTAGACGTCCCAAAGCAGTAGCTGGGTGATGTAACAGGTGTTGGAAAAACTTATTATTAGTTCAGCCTCAAAACTAAATTACAATGAGAACTTTGTTAAAAAATTGGACATATTGAGGGTTCAATGCAAGACTATTGTAAGTGCTTCACCAACGTGAAGCACTTACAATAGTCTTGCATTGAACCTTCAATATGTCACCTTTATATTTAAAACAAAATCAAGAAAGATCTGAAATGTAGCCCTTTTATGATATGGAGAGAAAGATAGAACTTGTAAGGAACAATTTTTATTGTGTTTGTCATGCGCACTTTGTTTGCTAATTTGTCTTCAGGTAATTGAGATTTAATTGAGCTTGCTACAGTGCTTGGTTGAATCATGATTTGTATATAATTTGCTATTTTTGTTGTTTCTTCTGTAAATAAAATAAATTAAAGATAAAAGGTAGACTTGTAGGTTTATCCCTCTTTTGAGACAAAACACTTGTAGCAAGTTCATTTGCTTAACAATTTAAATTTATATGGAACATTTAAAGCAAGGAGAAATGTTGCATGGCAAAAGAACACATTGAAGGTCATTCAAGCCTTTTTCCTTTTTTTTTCGTATGGGGTTCAGCTCTGTATTTACATTTGTTCGTTTACATAAATCTACCAGTACTTGGGGTTTGAAGTGTCTTGCCAATAGACTCGTCCAGGTTACCAGTGATGCTGCTGGCCCTCAAAGCAAGGACCTCCAAGTTATTAGCCCACCACCTTAAAGAGTTTGCAGAGGACATTCCAAAATGTGATGAAATTTGAGAACTATCCTCTTATAGAGCAGACATTGTGGGAAAAGGAGAGATTGCTCGTTAAAAGCAATTTTTCTTTTTCCCTTATTTGTTTTCCAGTTGTCTGCAACAAACTGGTCAAATGACGTTATTGTTTGGTAATGGATTAATCAGGGCCTAACAGAATCCCAGCTTGACCAATATTCTTCCAACCTTTAATGTAGTCAATTCAGCATGATTTACTTATCTTTTATCACTGATCACCTTGTAAAGCTGTAAGTGGTTTTGAGATCAAATTGAAAGAGGTAGGTTCACTAACCCCATTTATTGGCCTCAAATTTTGCAAAAAATGAGAATTAGTGTTAACACAAAAATATGACGTTTTTTCTTGAAATCAATACTTAAATGACTTGAAAAGCATAATATTTTATCATATTAACAAAAAATCACTTTTTCATAACCCTCCAAAGGTATCATGGTTTCGTACTTTTCACCGTTTTTTCAAGATTTCGGACATGTTTTCTAAAATTCTTGATATGAGCGCAAGCGAGTACCACGACAAAATATATATTTTTGGAAACGTAAAATTATGAACAGATGATGTAAAAATCGTCGTGGTACTCGAATGCGCTCATATTCTATTTTTAATAATTGCTTCCAAAAATTGACGTAAAATCTCCTATATAAAGTAACAATGTGGAATCTTGTAAAAACCCCATTTAAAGAGAGAGAAATAGAGAGAAATTATGCCAAAAATATATGATTTATACTTTTAAACATTTTTTTAACTCAAACCTTTCCATATTTTGTCGATCTTGTAAAATAACATAACCATCGGAACGATGTAAACAATACACTCCATTTCGAAGCGTTCGCAGCTTTTGCAATCATAAAACCCATTTTTCAAACAGGTAAGCTGCTCCAATCTAAGCTTAGCATTTGATTTACATTGGCATATATGTTTAGCGAGAATTAATCCTGGGCTAACTTCATAAAACACGAAATATATCGACATTTTTCGAGGCTCCCGAAAGTGGTCTTATCCGAATATAGGGCTAGTTTTTTTGCCGAAACTGTCGAACTACGAGATCTAGTTATAAGCTTTATCAGGTCTATTTCTCCATCTTAATGGTTCTACTTTTCAAAGAAGTGGAAATTCATAAGTTGATTGATATTCGATTGTTATGAAGAGTTGGATATATTTTGAAATAAAGGCTTTATTGTTTTGATTAAATATAACTTCGGTCCAGATCTATTTTTAGAAAATGTTGACTTGGTGTAGACTAAATTCCTACCATTCAAATAGTTGCAGGAATAGCTCAGTGGTTTACTTGACGGCAT